>VZTU01010654.1:91749-182990 GCA_013400835.1 Zapornia atra | reverse complement strand
AAAAAAAAAAGAAAAAAAAGCAATGCATCTTCTAGAACTGCAGGCTGGTCTGTTACCAGACTTGCTGCAGCTTAAATAACCTGTGCATAGGGTTTTGTTTTAATGGGAGAAATCACAAACTGATTTGCAACAAGATAAAATTGATATGTGAAAGGATTCAATGTTGATGTGGCTTACCAGAGTGCTCATGGTGGGGGAAGGGTCTGAAAAAACTAAGCTCTTGTATAAAGATGAGGAATCAGACCTTACCTTCTGCTGCTGTGCTCTCTACAGGACGATGCTGTGCTGTCCAATGGCTCATAGTGGTACAGGCAACAGCAGATGCAGCAAGGTTCCAAGAATCTTGCTTTAAGACATTGTCTTTCTGCTCATCTATCAGCAGCTGTCAGAGACAAACTAGACCAACATGCCTGGTGTTTGTAGACCTGGACTCTAAAATGTTAAATAAGCATTCTTGTACTTAAAGCAAATTCCTTTTCTGTCTTCCTCTCTCTTGTAGACCTTGTAGAGAACTTTCACGGCTACACCCAGAAGTTTGATGGCTAGAATGCATTTGGATGAGCAGAAATCCTTCCCAAGCCCTCAGGGTGAGTAAAGTTAAAAAGTGTAAGACCTGAGCCCTCCCCACCCCCTAGAAAAGCTATATGGGATAAGTTTCCAGTTGCAGTAAAGATAAATTTTTTAGAAGGGCATGTGAGAAAACAGTAGTACTGTTTTCATGCCTCTGCCTTTTTTACCTCATGATCTGTATTTTGGAACTCAGTCATCTATGGTACTTGCGTTTCTGGTATGTTTTCTCTCGGCAACCTGTTTCTCATTGGACTTGTAAAATCTAGAGCCACACAGTTCTCTAGCCCATACTGATTTTTATCACCACAACGTAAGCTATTAGTATTGCTGTAGTTATTGAAAACCGCTTCTCTTCTTTCCCTACTTCAGACATACTCATAGTGCTGAAAGAAGAAACGTATATCAATAGTTCACTAATGAAAATCACTTAATGCTTTCTCAAATTGAATTCCTCTAAGACTTTAAGATTTTTTCACGTGTATTTATTATTTGGATCCAAGCAGTGTGGAGCAAACAGTCAATGTGGAGAATTCTTGGGGTATAAATTGGTTGTGTATAATTAATTTTAAATACTTGCCATTTGAAATAGATGCTGTTTGATAGGATGCAGGAATCACACGGAGATTTTATTTCCTCTTTCAATGAATCTTTGTGTTAGAATTGTCAGAATACTCATAGAAAGCAATTAATCTGAAATGTTATATTTGTATAAACATTCTGTTGTCATTCTTGCTGGAATATTTCCATAAATATGACTGAAAAATTAATGTAAATAGGTTTGAGGATGCAGAAACATATTGACAAATATTTATTTCTGGATTCAATTGTACAAATGAGCTTTGGGTCTTTCCTGGATATAATTAAAGCTTCTTTATTTCATCATCCTTTCTAATGAAATTTTTAAAAAGTGCTGATTTATTAACCTCATTTGAAGCTTTATCATAAAGTGGTTGGGGGTTATGGTAGCTAATATGATATGTCTGCATAATTATGCATCCCATCACTCTTTCTTGTGCTACACTACTCTTTCTATCTCAAAAGCACCAGGACAATACTGCAAGCATAACGGGGCTGGCTTTTAATCAGTGTAGACACAGTAAACAACTGTTCATTAGCAAAATGAGAACAAAGAATGGCTTGAAACTAAAACTTCTAAATGTGAAGCTGATTTTGTTAGTTAAATGAAGTATTCTCAATATATAGCTTATTCCAGATATATCTTCTGCCTGTCTCAGTTGATAAAGACCTTTTGGCAGCATAATAAGTTCTTTGATCACTTTGTTACTTCTCTTTAACCACTGGACCTCATTTTGCTTATTTGAAATTTGATTATCCATGTCTGTAAGAGTTTCTTCAGAAAAACTTGCTTCAGCAAAAGGTCTCTTTTTTTTTCTTGCAGAAAGCAATCAAGTAAGAAAAATGCCATATTTGTATTAAAATGATTTATACATGGATCATGTTAATTTTTGTTTGGTTTAAGTTCTGAAAGCCCATCTCAAATTTTGCACACAACTTGTTTTATTGTATAGTGAAGTGGCAAAGAGGGGAACACAGTGGGGTTAAATAAGGATGATGAGGGTCTACTTAGCTGTGTTGAAACTGCTCAAGCAGGCCCTGCTTCTCTGGGTGAAAATCGCCAGAACTACTGCAAAAGAATGAAATGTCTGCATAGCTTGAGTGATAATCCAAATTGTAAAATGCAGTCATGAAGGCTGGCAGATGAGATTCTACTTCTAGCATTATTGACAAAGCTTAGTGTCACAGACGTTTTCTGGCTAGGGTAAAAAACTGAGAGCTCTGTACAAGCTTGAGCTAACTATAGGAAATCCCCCCCCCCAAAATAAACCCAGGTAAGTGTGATCTGTGGTACATGTAAGAAAAAACAGTATATTTTTTAGAGATCAGTGGCTTTATGCTTTCTGGTAGTATGTGTCTTGAGGTCTTGAAAGCATAGTTTCCAATGGACACTGTAGATTTTGGTAAGCCGATTTTTTTGCTGGAGGTTGTTTTCGTTTTCACCCAGAAATCTGGGCGCTTGCCTAGGTGACTTCCATCACTTTGTCCTGTTTGAGGAGGCTGCAGCACTGATCTGTCCAGAGTGCCTGTGCTAGAAGGTCTAGGGTTGAATCTCCTTTCTTTCTGTGCCTAAGGTAGTGATTTATGTTAGAAAAAAAAAACAATCCAGAAATCGGAGAAATGGAATGAAAGAATGAATCTGTAGTAGAGTAGTTACATAAGATATAAGAGCCCACTGTCAACACTATATGGGTGGTTGGGTTAAACAGGCTTTGAGTGTTTTCACCCTTTAGGCTCTGCGGTATTTGCTGTCATGTGTTTCCCTGTGTTTAATGCAAATGAGAGACAGAATAGCTCTGTAGTCTTGTGTGTCACTCATTTGGAGATACAACAAATATCTGCAACAAGTATTTTATGATCTTACACCAAGTGGGAAACCACCAGTAGAATGTGTTTAGAGGGGCCTGTTCCTGAGGACGTGGTACTGGTTATTCTAATGCTGAAACTGTGAGAATCTGCTCACAGTTTGTCCTCAATGTGGAATTATTAAGGTAAAAACATCGCAGCATATTCTCTTTTTCTTCCCCCTCCACATTGAATCAAACAGATTTTTTGGTTTTCCCAAAACTTCTGTTTTCAAGATGTCAGAAGACTTTCTGGTGAAAAAGTTACTTTGGAAAGAGAGAGAGAAAAATAATGTAGGTAGATTTAATGCCAATTTTCTTGATTGGATTACCCAGTTGCAAAACCACCAAATAGTTTGAAGATATGTATTTGCAGTTGCCTGAAATGGGGAAGTGTCCTTGAACAATGAAGCCTCTTGGTCAAATCTATTCACTGATAATCACTCTGAGAGTTTCTACCTGAATCACTTTTAATATCAGAAGTAGTAACAGAATGCATCAATGAACTGGTCCTCAATGGCATCCTTTAGGGGGAAGATGTGGCTCAAATGTGTCTCTTTGCTCTGTTCATCTTCTGTAAGCTACAATTTGGTATAGGATCTATTCAGAGGACAAAATAACTGTTGAATACAGTATCAGATTGTTTAAAGCTTTTCAATAGTCACTAAGGATTTAAACACAGATATTTTTTTGACAGACCTCGAAAGAGAAGATAAAAGAGTCTAGACGAAGATTGACAGACAAAATAAGTAACAAAAGATAATTTGATGTGACTTGATAGACTGATTTTTCTGTACGTGACTGTGCTGACTTTCAGACGCAGTAGGCAAGTGCCTGTCTCACTTGTAAATTCTGAGCAAGTACCATCCACTATTCATTTCAAATTTGAAGTGTGATTTAGAGCATCTGTGTGTGGTATTCATTATTAGAGTGCATTTTTTAAAAGTGAGGATGGAAATTTTAATACCCTATCAGATACGAAGCCTAAGTCTGTCATGACTTAAAGGTATAGAAATGTTTTCCCTGATGTTCAGAGAAACCTGGATGTCTTGCCTAATTTTTGAAACAAATCGTATTAGCATTCGTTTGGGGTATTTTACAGAGCCACTGGGGAAAAAATATCCTGTGATACAGAATAGATATTGTGAACTCAGCAATATGAAAGAAAGTATTTTGTGCTTTGAAGGATGGAGTGTTTTCCTAAGACAATTCTCACCCAATCGGATCTAATGAGTCCTTGAACTGCTTATTCGGATGTGCTGTCTATGCGTTTTCTGTTTGTGTAGTCTTCTAGACCCAGTAGGAAAATAACGGGGTAAAGAGAAGGAATGTTTTAAATCTGTAGTGGTAAGCTGTGAAGCCAGCATTTGTCAGCCACTTGGCTTTCAGTCCAGAATCAGAATTCCTTTTTTATCACTACACTGCTGTAAGTAAACTTCAACTAAATATCCTGTGGGACACACACACCTTCTGCGGGGGTCACTTCAGTAAGGCTGCTCAGTTAAAACTTTCAAAGGTATGCCTCCTTATCCCTGTGAATGACTTTGGTAAGTGATGCATCCTGTGATGCTGGAGCTTTGGGGGTGGATAAATGGTGTTCCCCTCCATGTGAATCTTGATTCTAACCCTGAAGACAGTTTATAAATGACTTTCAGACTGGTTTTCCCCTTCTATTACATATTTATCAGCCTAGTTTTCACTTGCAAAAGCAATGTAGTATGTCCTTTTTTACTTTGTTGCCCCAGCCAGCTGGATTTTACTGGGAACTGGGCAGGTGAATGCATCATGTAGCTGTTAGACCAACAGTACAGTGTAAAAATTATGTATTCTGTTGCTCTTTGCCTGTACAAAATCTTAACTGGTAGAATAGACAGCAGGATAAACATTACATGTGCTGCTTGGCCCATTATTTCTTGACTGTAAAGTAAAATAAGCAGCTTATTATTTTATCCCAGGGTAAAATAAAAAAGCTTTTTAGTTATGAACATACATGCAGTGTACCTGGAAATGGACTCAAAGTTTAGCATCTATAAAATTGTTTTTCGTCTTCTCCCTGTCAAGAGTTTCCATTTCATGGAAGTCACACGAAGATCAGGACGTTGTAGCCTGACTGCTGAATACTGCACTGACACTAAGGAACAGGTTTCGGAAACAGTTTGGAGTCTCTGAAGCTGCAAGTTTCAAGCAGGGATGCTGCAGAGTAGAGAGGGAACAGCAGTGTGTTGGAGCGTGTCAGGTTTTGAATTTATAAATGTTAAGATAGAATTCCATTTATCCTCAGCGTGCATTCATCACAATCATTTGTTATCTGACTTCTTGTGTAAGAGTAAAGGATGGAGTGGTGTTTGAGATAGCTGGGTGGGGGGGGTGTTAAGAGGGTTTTTTCAGGTTGATGCTTCTAGGAAATACATACTTGTACAGCAATACTTGCTCTGTGTGCGCACATCAGGAATTGTGATTTCAGTGAGTTGTTTTCTAAATAAGTGAAAATTTGGAGAAGTGATACTTTAAAATAGGGATATTTCCTTCTATGTCGGTCTTCTAAAGTAGCACTGAATTCAATATAGTGGGTTAAATTTATTTTACCTCAGCTCAATGGGAAAAAAAAATGGAGTAAGTACCTTAGGGGGAAGTGGCAAAGTAATCATATGAAATGATTCCAGTTTATCTCAGTGGGTCACTCTTTTTATGACCAGGCTGAATGACATAGCTCTAGGTAGGGCTTTCCATGTTTTGCTCACTTGCAACTGCTTAGGTGCAGCAAGTGCCTTCATTTCAGAATGTAGAATGCGACATTATGTTGTATGTCTCATTTATTTGAGTGATACTTTGATTTCCAACCAAAAGTTTCTCCTGAGAACAGAAAAGCAATGCTGAAGTGGCCTTGTCTGAAAATGCTCATGTACTGTGCCTGCCTGTCTTTTTGGGTGGCTGAGCCACAGAGCTGTGGTTAACGTCGATGCTGTGCGCAGATCTCTGCGTGGTGCAGATTGCCTTATTAATTCTGCCCAGAGCTCGCCTTCCAAAAATCAGCGCAAGTGCTGTTTTCTCATCTCTAACCAAATATTCATCATTAATCTAGTTTGGAATACAGCATGGTTTGTGACATGTCAGTAATGTATCTGACATAAGCAATCAGGTGAAACGTTATTGTAACACAAGCAGGCCAGAGAAACAATTTTAAAAATTAATAAGGGAATAAAATATGTGCATTTTAGATATTTGTTTTCCTTTAAACAGTTTAGAAAGAAATTGCTTGCTGTTTCAAGACATGCCCTGCCATTCTGCTTGAAACCTAACTGCACCAGTGTGAGCTGCCATCATTCTGACAAGGGAGGAAAGAGAAAGTTGTGGTTTTAAACTTCCTGGAGTACTTGTATGTACTTGTAATGGAGAAGTAATTGACTGATAGTGGATGATCCAATGCAGAAATACGTGCTTACATGTTCGACATAACGGTGAATTTGGACTCCAATATGAAGTTGAGTATTTTTACTAACCAGAGACAAACTGGTGATTTATTAATTAATCTTTTTGTCATTGTGAGCAAGCGTGTTTTGGTTAGTGCTTTGCTTTCTTGGTATTTAAGTGAACTTAAAGTTGATCCTCTTGACATTGAAAAGAATAATTTTTGCAGTGTTTTAGACTTTTCTCTGGAGACCTAGTTGAGCCATCCAGGCTAGGGATTGCAAGTTTTCATTCTGGAGCTAGTTTATAAATAAAGTACCCTCACCTGGGAAAAGATGCAAGGTAAACAAGAAGTTTGGCTGCATCTGCAGCAATGCTTATTGATGGAAAAATGTCAAGTATTGATGCTGGTGGTACACAGATTTGGTTTGAGAATCAGGTGTATGTTGTCAAAGCAAAAAGACGAAGAAAATCTATTCATTCTTTCCAAGTAGTTTGTTCTGAATCTATTTAATGTATTTGATGTGTCTAGTCACTTCTAGGTCTTATATGCAACAAAGTTTCATTTTCTGAGGAAAGGCTCATAACAGTAGCTGGTGAGAGAAATGACATACAACATGGTTATTATTTCATCTTGTTCTTTTAAAATGTCATTTTTCATACAGGTGTTCAGAGATCATTGGAAAACTGGGGTTTTCTAGTGTGTACCAGTGGAAAAGCAATATGATTATAAAGAGCTTCTAAACTGGGATTTCTGAACCTCAATCCGAGTATTTTTCATTTAAATCTCATGGCAGAGATTACCTGACAATATTTACTTGCCACAATAAATTATTGCCGACTCACAAATGGAAATCATTGCCACAAAATTGGAGTGCATTCGGAATGGAAATCTAAGTTCAGACCAAGTTAATATTAACATCCAGAAACGGAGGCTGGAAGAAATGATTTAAGCAAGGTTTGTCAGATTTTTACATGCAACTACATTTTATATGAAAACTCCTGTTACATATGAAGAATTAGCTGTGTCTACCTATAGCTGTAAATGGATTCATAGGAAAAAGCAATATTAGGATGAGCTCATATGATATTCCTGCTGCCTTGTTCTTCCAACTTTATTTTTAGCTAGAAGACCTCCTCAACCTGATATGGTTATGCTAGGTTTGGCACAGTTTAGTGTAGTAAAGTCATTCATTACTGGCCAAGGGGGAAAACACCCACAAACCAACATGACCACCATAAAAAACCTGAACAAACCCAAGCCCACACATGATTAAAACAAGCCAGAGGTGAGCATCAGGTTTGATAAGCCAGGGTGGTTTGTTCTTGAAGAGATCCTTTCTGGTGCAACTTCTGTGAATTGCTGTCATGGGATGGTCATGGGATCATATCATTTTGATGTTACACCTTTCGCAAGTAAAACCACACACATCTTCATCACCCTTTTTCCAGACCCTATTTATTTACCCACAACTCCTGAAAGGTTTGGTTAAACACCTAGAATTATAAACCAGTAGGATTAGTATGGGCTTGTTTGTGCCTGAAGTTTTTGAAGGACTCGTGTAAGTTCTGCTTCAGCAGAATAGGAAATGTACCCTGTGTGGGGGGGTGCATCTGGAAGTCCTTCTTCAGGCTGCATGTCCTCTGGAAGATGTCTCCTTGTGGGAAGTGTGATTAAGTTTGCACAGCAGCTGTGGCTGCAATCTACTTTCACAAATCAGCAAAAATCCACTAAACTACTGTCACTTCTGTCAAGGGGCTGGTGCCTTGCCAGGGCTGTTGCTTCGCATCTCGGCATTTTGCAAGATCTTGACAAATATTGCTTTGAGGATGTGGAAATCCTTGTGCTGTTTGAGGGTCTTGTTTGTGAAGCGAGATGTATGAAATCTGACCAAAATGAAATATTTAACTCCATGTCAGTTGTGCTGTAGATTCCTAAAGGAAAACATGATGCTTCAACTGGCCGCCTGCTGAGATTTAGGTGAGCTCTTGGAAGAGAGCTTTGGATGTGAAATCAATGCTGAGTGGGATGTGCGTTGTGGGGAGAGGGGTACCTAAGCTTAGCTCTTGCCTGTTGCTTATGTTTCTGTGATAAAAGGTTTTTTGGGAATGGTGGGATTGCTGATGGAAGCCAGTCTCTATAAATTCCAGCCCCGGTCTCTGTTAGCCATCTGAGTTTGGCAACTAAAGTAGGTTTTTGGAGCTTTATCTTAATGGGCCCAACATGGATTTAAAGTCAGCTTTGATTTTAAAATGGAAATAAGTTTTGCTTTGTTTTTATGGTACTTTGAAGATGAAATGCACATGATTTCTCAGATCTGTTCATTTCCCCCTTATCCCGACTATTTCAGTTGCTGTGTTGCTGGCGTCTAACACCTTGTAGTAAATCCTGGTTTCAAAGATGAAGTTTTTTGTGCTTTGGTGTTTTGCCTTTTCTTATGTACAAGTAGACTGTACACGCACCCAGAAGCATGTGGAAGGAATCCTGTCTTTATATCTTGTTGAAATGTTATATTTTTTTTTCCGGTGCTGTTTTCAAATACCAGTAACGACATTTGAATTCAGTTCACTGAATATCCAGCTAGGAGAATGATGGAAGTGAGTAACTAAATTGCTTTTCAAAAGTGGGGACTGTTAATTGCAATAAAAGCTTTTTTGGGATAGGGTGTTTGCCATGACAGCAGGCCAGACTTGGTGTGTAGAAGATGTCAACCAGCTCTGGGTTGCTTTTCCCTGTGGAGAAAGAAGGAGCACTTTGATTGTTTAAAGAGAGGACTTAATACCCGCAATCTCTTTATGCATAGTAGCAAGATAAATGGGTGAATGAAAAGATCATGAGTTTCTGTGTACACTGCAATCATTTGTAGTTGCGTTAGAATACAAGTTTTATAAAGGATATCAAATAAGAAGTGTCGCTTTATAAATCACTAAATACTTGGGACTGACAATAGATTTTTCTCTGTGGGCAGATTGTATCTTCATCATGATGCTTCTTGTACTTCCCCTCTGAAAGTAAGCTGTTGCACTAGTTCGTAGAGGAAACTACATTATTGCATGTGGGGAGGAGGAATTTGGTAGTCCCCATGTTTCTACTAATGGAAGGAGAGCGGAAGAATTCATTGCAGGAGGTGGTGTGTGGGAGGTTAAGGATATCCAATGTTGGTCACTTACTTTCTCCCTGGAGAGCCTGTATTATCATATTAGATGCTTTGTACTATTCTTTCATCTCTATTGGAGCATGTAGTGAGGGAAAATGGGTTTCTTTGCACTTTTTTAGGTAGTTGACTCTGCAGTTGTTCTTTTGGAATAATTTTATTCTGGGAGGCAAGAATAACAATTGCTGCTGCATTTCCCTGCAGAGACTTGTATGTACCGGTTATTTATTGCCCTCTTAACGTACTTGAATGTGAGTAAGTGTTATTATGTGGCTGATTATTTCCTTTGCTCTATTCTATGTTTTTCTTATAATAGTTGGCTGGGATAAGAAGATTATTTTAGCGAATAGCAATGAAAACAAGTACCACTTGAAATGAGAAGCTGGCAAAGTGTGGGAAGATGTTTTGGTATACACACCTGTACATTTTACTACAGTGTGTGAATCTTCATCTTTACCAAACTTCTGTGATTTTTCTTTTCTTTTTTTCTTGCATAATAATCATTGCAGAATGCAGAAAAAACAGTAGGATACGTTTTGTGATGGATTTACTCTTACCCCTATGAAAAGGTGGAACTTGGGCATTCAACAACAGTGCTAATGCCTGTAATCTTATGACGTAAAATAGGTGCTTTCTCTCTATAAAAGAGGATGATAAATAGTGCCAATTTTCTACGGAGTTCTCTAGAAAGAAATTCTGTTGGTCTTCCTTTATATGACTCTTGTTGTAAGATGTTCTTTGTCTCATTTCTATGTTATTGAGTCTGTGTTTGTCCTCCAGTGAAGGGAACTGCTGTTTCCATTGAGGCTTGTTTTTCTGCTGCAAGCCTGAATTTGCTTAGTGACTTCTTTTGAGCATTGTAGAATTTACTGTTAGGAAATGCATTTGACTAAAGTGCCTGGGAGCATATTAAAAAAAGCAACCCCAAAACCAGATACATTCAGAAATGCTGTTTGATTTCAGCATACTGTAATACTGCTGAGCAATCTTGATGGAGGGAGAACGGCACCCATGCTTTGGGCATAGAGATACAGGATCAGGCTGCACTGCTGAGGTATTTCTTCACTAAGTTCATGAGTCCTTTCCACACCTTACAGCTTCTTCTACTTACCTGAGTCCCCCTAGAACCCTCATGGACTTCCAATGAAATATGAATTAATTAGCAATAATTCAGTCATATAATAAAATAAAGATACCTGTAGGTATACTCCCATCACAAGAAAATAGGTAGCAAGTGTCTAATGAGATTAAAATAACTGTATCAAAATACTGTATATATCTGTTCATTAAAGGTAAAATACTGTAAACTAAGTAAGATTATTTTATATATGAGACGTTGAGACCCAGACTTGATCTTGAGAAGGCAAACGTAACCAGCATTTACTTGCAATGTGCATAGAAATGTAATATAAATATTGCTCTGGCTTGTTTTGTGAGCATGCAGCATCAACCCTCTTCAGTCACCTGGCATATACCTTAATAAACATGGCCTGTTTTAATAGCAAACAAGTTTGTACACTCAGCATAGAAATTCCCTAACATAGGCACAGAACGGGAACACCAGCCCTACAATGAATGGTTGTCTTCTGCCTGTTCTTATTTCACTTGTAGAGCTGTGTCATTTTGCTGCCAACTGTGAAATTCCCCTCAGGTTCTGAAACCATACAAATCCTGCCCAAGCATCGCAGGCTTCTGGTTAATTGTGGCATTGGGAAATGAAGGAGTAAGAGTCAGCTTCTTCCACACAGGGTAACTTTTTGTAGGATGGTTTCCAGCATGGCAATCACCAAGTAACGGGTGTGATGTCGTATGGAGGTGGTGTGGAGGCATCTTTAAATAAGCAGTTGCTCTGTATATAGCATTGCTGCTTCTAGTTGGCACTTCCACTCTTTCTTACTATCCTTCTCAAGCAAGCGTACAGCAGTAGACCTGCAAGCGTAAATCCATATGGAGGAATGTATCAAGGTCAAAACGCTTCAATCACTCCTCTGAAATGCTCATTTTATGTTAGCAATTGTGCTGCTTGAACAATCTGCAAGTTCAGGTTGAGGCAAAAGCATGCTATTTATTTTGTCAAAGGTGAGCTTGTGTGGTACCCTGGAAAGACAGGGTAACCTGGAGAAGAGATCTAATTATAGCTGCAGCTTATTTCAGTAATGTTTCAGTAACAGTGGTGGGAACTGTCAGTTATAGCAGGATGATGAGTTAGATTTCTGTTTCTTGCTCACAGTATCTAGGATCATGGTTGCTTTCTGGAGCAAATTAAATCATTGTCCCTTTCATACTCTGGGACCACCAAGGAGAATACTGCTAGCCTGTGTGTCCCATCCAGGACTCTGCAGTCTTGGTCCTATCAGGGCATCTAATCATCTTGGGTCCTTTCCATTGCCTCTTCTGTAGGCAGCACAGAGCCTTGGGTGAGTGCTTGAAGACTTCAGACAGTTGCAATTAAGATCTCAAACCTTTTTGAGTAAAACAAATCCTTTTCTAGGTCTTAATGCTTTTTATGGCAAGGTGAGAAAGAATACCACACTGCTTAATCTGAGATAAATAATAGGTGGGAAGAAGTGAAGTAAATTCTAGTGTAAATATTCCTGTAATTCTGGGGAGGCTCTTCGACTTCTCTTGCTGTCTCTGTTAACTGAATGCTGTTTCCTACTACAGAAAAGCTCTTCTTATTTCTGTACCATTCGGAACAATAAATGCTGATTCTCTAAGGATGGAGAACATGTCTGAGGAGAGGAGCTTAGGTAGTAAATATTTGTAAATTGTATGGGGCTTCTTGTGCCTTGCTAGTTAAAATGTGTGCTACTTCGGATTAAAATAAAATGTAGGCTCTGCTCTGGGAAAAGCTATTTAAAGAAAAATTGTTTTTTTCTCTGATACTGAGGGTATAGAAGTAGGTGAAGGCTGATCAAGAATAATTGGTTATGAATATTTTATCCATTAAGGAGTTTTTAGTGTGAAAATAAGATGATAGAGGCAGAAGTGGATGAAAATAGCATTGGGGCATTTTGGGGTGAGGGGGAATCCAACATATTTGCCTACCTTCTTATTTTGGTAAAAGGAAGTGGAGATGATGCTATAGATTAGGAAAATGTGCTCTTTAACATCTGTGCAGAGTCTGTATGTATTTCAAGTTCTGCACTTTCCCATTCTCTAAACAACGACCGTTTTATCTGTTGATCACTGCCCACGGTAAAGATAAATATAGAAAAACATCCCACAGAGGCAAATGGTATTTAATTCTCTAGGTATAACTTTTTGAGATGACTTTCTTCCTTTTCCTACTGGTCCACTGGATGGCTCTCTGATCACTTACATGCTGTACCTAGCCACTTCTCTGTAGAGTCATCATTTGCTTAACACTGTACCAGTACCCTTCTTTCCCAGTGTTGAAGGCAAACACCACTAACTTCAGCAGCAGAAACGTTTAATCAGACAGTATTTCTCTACCAAGAGCAATGGCATGGAGAAGCACTGAAGAGTTGCTTTGAAGGGCCAAGCCTTGGTCCCTTCTGGGTGACTCTTACACCATCTGGAAATTTCTTTGAGGAGCAAGCAGTACCAAGAGTTGAAAAAGGGGTTTAGGAGGTTTATGAGGTACAGCATTATTTAAAGTGGGTCTAGCTTATGTTTGGGATTAAAAAACCCATCTGAGTTTATGGGTGAGAATGATTCTGCTGGTCTGTTCAAGCAGGGTTTTCTGCCAGGGCATGAGCATCCCGCATCCCAGAGAGCCAGATCAGGATGGAATTTTGCTGCTTGATACAGAAGTATCCTACGCTGTTTGAAAGGATCCTTCACTGGTGTTAATGTCAGTATTAAAGAATTAAACCATTTGCTTGGTAGAGCTGTTTGCAGACTTGCCCTCATATATATTTTATATGTACCATATACACACACACCTCATATATATAAGCAATAGATATACTCAGTGTCAGGTGGACTGCAGTGTTCAGTGTGATGATCCCCAGTTTTCATGGAAAACCTTAATACCAGGGCAACATGTTCTGGGGTAGGTTCAGGCCTGGCTGGGGCAGACACGACTGGTTTCTGTGCTCTTGTTATCTATGTTCTTGAGGTTTTCTCTTCTAAGAGAAACAGCAAGACAAACAGATGCAATCTAATCTCACTCTGCAAAATTCGCGTATCTTGAAAAGATATCTAGAGGGGAAGTAAATCCAAAAGGCCAATGATGCTGTAGTCGATTAAAACTGAAGAAAGCAAGAGCTTTTTATAGCTGTCTTTTCCTATAAATCACTGACTTCCTCTCCTTGGGAGATTGCCAGGGTAAAATCCAAGAATTTCTTGGCATTACTGAAATCAGAGGAGACATATTTTATATTCCCAGAACTGTGCGGAACAGAGCTGGGAAGTGTTTCATTTCTGCACCAAAGCAGAATAAGCCTCTTGAAAAATATTTCTCGTATACTTTCACAAATGAGAATAGCACTTTGTAGTGGCACTACTATAAATTGTATCACAGGGAACCACTGCTTTAGTGCAGTCTCCTTCTAAAGAGACTGGGGATGTGACAAATTCTTCATTTCCATCAGGTTTTGCTTGCCTGAGGAAGTTGAGTGGCGTGTGACGCTGTGTCAGCAAGGTCAGGGAGAGCATGAGCTGTTCTCCAATCCTCTGCACCACTTAATTGTGAATGCAATCGGTTTTGGGCTTTCTTGTGGGTCATTCCCTCTAGCCCTTGCTTGATCAGAAATTGGGAGCAATCTAGGGGCTATGGATGTGGCTGAGGTGTGATCAGGTTCGCTTTCTTCCATCAGTGACTCATCAGGTTTGGTGCCTCAAGCATGACCATGTCTGTGGGTTGATGTTAAGGTTTTTTGTGAACTGTGCCTTTCTCTACTTTTCGTTCCAATCTGACTATTTTCCTGTGTAAACCCATCTACCTGTGAGATTCAGCAGGAGCAAATTTGTGGAGTTTGTCTGCTGTGAAAGGGAAGGAGAAGCTGGACTAGCAGAACCATGCAGCTACTGTGCTGTAGATGGATTATTTAATAATTTAACACAGTCAAATAGTCTATTTATAACTTTTGGAGTAGTGTTCAATAGTTTTCCCTAATTGCTAAACAGCCCAAAAATAACTCCAAGGTCTTAAATGAGAGAACCTGTTCTAATTAGTGAGGCGCCACTCTCTCCAGAACTCACTTCAGCACTCTGTTAGGCTCGTAGTCCCATCATGTGCTGCGAACAAAGATTTCCCAGAAATCAGCAATGTTTGGGAAGCTATATTTAAAAAGAGCAAGCCTGGGCAGGAATTTTAGAGCTGTATGCAAATAACACTTCTGATTACATGAATGGAGTTACTCTAATACATTGGACCAAATCTCCTCTTACTTGTGCTGAAGGGATTTAACTCATATTTGTAAATAGAATAATTTATTGTTTGGTTGGAGTGAAGCTGTCAATAGTGACTGAGTAAATAATTTGTCATAAATGTCTACTTACTAAATTTTTTGGGGCTTTTTTTTTCCCCTGGAGAGACAGACAGAAGTATTGTCTAGTGGGGTGGGGGCTGTATAGATTCTTACACTTGCTGAAAAATCACAGTCCATGGCTCCATCTCTCCAGTGCAGTCCCTCTTACAGCTGTGCACCTGGAGCATCAGTCTGCTGTTCAGGAAGGTGAGGATACCTCACTCTTCTACTGCATAGCACCTGCCTGGCCTCTGGTGACAACTCGTGCCAATGCCAGACGATACACTGCACTGGTTATCATGTGGAGATAGGTTAGCCTTAGCCACAGGAATGTTTTTGTCTTGGAAAATACCTACAGCTTGGTTACTTCCTTCAAGGCAAAATCCATCTCTGGTTCTCAGCTTTCTGACAAATGCTCTACTGCATGAACTATTTCTTTCTCTTTTACCCAATATGTGTCTCCCATGTTTCTGGCTATTAAAAACCCCTTAAATTGCTGACAGAAAGATGAATGGTTCTGTAGCTCTAAACCGAGCCCCAGAAGCAGAAGTGATGGCCGAAAGGTATAGCGGTTTACTATCTAGATGCTTTAGTTTTTGATGTATTTAGTCACTGAAGAAAAAAGACACTTCTAGATCAGTGACTTCTGTCTTCTGTCTTCAAGTATTTTGCCCAACCTAAGATTCCTGAAAGAGAACAATAGGAAGGGTGAGCCATAATGAGAAAAATTTTCTTATCTAGGGCTAAAGACATAACAAAATTAGAAATACAGAATTATAATTTTCTTCCTTATTTTCATTTACTCTTGCTTCATTTACATTTTAATAATTTACTATTAAATATTATTTTTGAGCTGGTACCTTATCTCATAATATTCTGACAGTGGTAATCTAAACTGAAAGAAACTTTCAATTAATATATTGCCAATATATTTTTAGACTGCAAAGCAAAACAAGAACAAAATTATTATAGACAGATTTTAAATTACAAAAACATAAAACTGTAGAAAACCATTAATAGGAAAGAAATGAGGACAATATTGTGCCTATGTACCGTAACTGACAATTAGAGCAAATACAATTCTCCTTGCTAACTAAGAGTTTTTTAAGGAGCATGTAGCTATGTAGAAATAATGAGCTGCTTCTCTTGATTCATTTTAAACATGGATCCATACAGCTACACCTGCATACATTTATGTGTGCATAGGCCTATGTTTCTGCTGACACAACAGTTAATTGCAGATAGAAAAAAATCAATGTAACTGTCAGAGGTGTGCAGATATTTGTTGTCCTCTTCACTCTAATAAACAGTAATTCTATTTCCACTTGTACCTACTATTGCGGTGGTTAGGAAGGGGGATGTTACCCTAGCTGTATAACTCTGTTTCATATATTGCTGGTTTACTTACTGTTTCTCCCCCAGAAGTTAGACCTTTGTTTCTGTCTCATCATACAAGACACTGCAGGGTGCTTCTCACTGTATACTTTTGCCCCTCTCACCCAACGTGTCTTCAAGTGTCCAGGGTAACAAGCATGTTATGGAAGGAATAAAGAGCTTTGGAATATTTTAACCTAAGAAAAGTTTACAAATAAACTAGAAAAAGATAATTTGACAAGGTGCTTATACTGGATATATTTTGTAAGATGAGTGGTTTATAAAATATAGCAGTCTGTTGCTGTTTAGCCCCAGCTGGTAACTTAGCCCCATGCAGCTGCTCGCTCACCCCCCCCCCCCCCCTCACTGGGATGGGGGAGAGAGTCAGAGGAGTAAAAGTGAGAACTCATGGGTTGAGGTTAGAACAGTTTAATAAATGAAATATTACAATGATAATGTAACAAAAAGAGGATGTAATAAAACCCAAGGAAGGCAATGATACAAATGACAAACAATTGGTCACCACCAACCGACCAATGCCCAGCCTGTTCCTGAGCAGCAGCAGATCCCTGACTAGCTTTCTCCCTAGTTTGCATGCTGAACATGATGCCACGTGATATGGAACGTCCCTTTGGGGATGTTGCGTCAGCTGTCCTGGCTGTGTGTCCCCTCAGATCCTTGTGCACCTCCAGCCCGCTCTCTGTGGGAGAAGCAATGCAAGAAGCTGAAAAGTCCTGGGTTTAGGGTAAGCACTGCTCAGCAACAACTAAAGCATCAGTGTGTCATCAATGTTACTGTCGTCCTAAATCCAAACCCCAGCACTATGCTGGCTACTAGAAAGAAAATTAACTGTCGTATCCCAACATAGCCTCACAAATATTTCAAAAACTCTAATTCCAGATTTTTAGGAAGATTCTTTAGGGAAATGTTCAGTGCTACTGTAGCTCTGAGGGGTATATTGGAGAGGATGGGAATCCTGAAGAGAAGGGAGGTCAGAGATTTCTCTATCAGGAGGAAATTTAAAGTTTTAAGTTAAAAAAAGCTTTCTAGGGCAAGTCAGTCTTTGTAGCAGGGCGGAGGGGGGAAAGAGGGAGGAAAGGGAAGGCAGAAGGGTAAGTTGGTCCCAGCTAACCTCAGAGACAGTTGGGGTTTCCACAGCCAAGCCATGGGTATTCCTCATGACACATAGATATAAGATATGTCTACCTTAATCACCAGAAGTTAAGGCTTGACTGTAAGCTCTTGGCTTTCATTTGAGGGTTATGTGATATTTATTAGACAACTTTAGTGCCTTCATTTTCCCGGAGTAAGAAAGAAGATAATGAAGTCTCTAGCTTACTCCTATAACCTTAATACTTGTAGTGAGTCTCAGCACAGCTTTGCAAAGCAGCTTTGCAGAATGCATTGGCACTGACTGCTATGCTGTTATGAGAGAAGATCTAATGACCAGTATTTGGGGGATTATCTTCTCGAAGGTGAATTTTCTTGAGAACTTGAGTCTGTTGCTTCACGTTGACATTTGAATAATATTATCGAGGTCTGAGAATTTCTGGTAGCTGCTAGAACTAGCCACTGTGTAGAAACTAATTATATAAGACTTAATGACAAAATTTGGAATTCTATTAACCTGGAAAAAATTTGAAAGCTCTCCTGATTACTTTCATAACTTCATATCTGAACTGCAGAACTAAGCAGTTAAGTGAACTGTAGAAACATTGGCTTGGTTGGTTTTTTTTCTTGTCTGACCTGCATGTTCTCTCACTTTTAAGAAACTTGTTTTTAACTGTAGGGCCAAAAGCTTTATATCAGGTCTGGAAATCTGGATGAATTATATTCTGGTTTTAGGGCTATTCTTATGCCTGGTTACTACTACTGTTAATTTCTGTTTCTTGGCTTTTTCCCTCCCTGTGGACAATGTGTTAATGGAATAGAGCTTAACTGAGACAGTTTGTGCTAGAAGTTCTTTGTGTTGCAAGAGGTTGGGTGCAAAATTGTGATCCTTATCCAGGTGATTTCAGGTGAATGGTGGGGAATATTGAAGAGCCAATTTGCAACCAAAAATGAAATTGAGGATCTAGGGAAGCTCTAGTCTGTTTTCTAAAGGAATGCCGAAAGTATGCAGGAGAAAACACAGGGGTGTTTTTAGGGTGAGGAAAAATCAGATCTTGGTCTACCCCGTGAAAGCAACACCCATGCCTTGCAGCATTACTGTAGCAGCTCCATGCAGGTGGTTTATTTAAAATAAATAGAGACTGGTAAAATTAATAGTTTTATTCAGAACTGATATGAACCATCAGGGCAACCAAATCCCTGGAATTCAGAGCTTTTTACGTGGATGGTGAAGCAGCAGCAAATGAAAACGTGGTCCATTGGTGAGACAGCAGCAACTGTTAATTAATTTGGGAAACAAAAGAGGAAAAAAATTCTCTTAGGCAGCTTGGACTTGAACTAAAATAGTACAGCAAGATTAAAATCAGTAATTGCCAGGGGTGTTAATTAGAACTGGGACCACACGTAGAAAAACGTCTTGCAGACTATACTAAAGAAGTCACGTCTGAGTCAGGTTACAGAGAATAATGATTTTTGCTCTAGCCTCTCTTCTTGTATTAAATAATTTTTTCCTCTACAGAGTGTATGTAGCCATCAGGGAACAGAGCTTATTAGAACTTAAATGATAACCAATACATTTGCCTGCATCCTCTCAAACTTTCGACTCCTGTATGTCAGCTCCAAAGCTGCAAACTCAGCCTCAATATTAAGGATCTTGGAGCCCTAAGGCGGTGATCCAATGTTAATGGAAATTCCTTCATTTTCTTCAGGTTACTTTAAATTTTCTGACAAATCAAATGGCATTATGAAGACTTCTAGTAGGCTTAGCTTGGTTTCATTAATCCTTTGGTGGATCATAAATATTTAAAGTTGATTATTGAAAATGAGAAGGGAGATAAAGGAACATATTTACCTGTGAGCTAATTTAAATAAAAATATTAATGTAACTCTACATAGAATTTTCCTTTCCTTAAAATCTGAGTTATCAGCTGAGAACTTCCAAAAACAAGCTTGTTCTCCTGAGAACTTGAAGGTGGATATGGATACAAAACTGAAAAACTTAATGTATTGTCAGTTCTACACAAAAGTTTTTATGTTCTCCAGTCGTATTGTTTTCAATGTTAGTAACTGTTGGTACAGAAAACTCATATATGGTAATCTTCCCCACAGAGCAGTACTGGATTACAAAGCTGTAGCTAATTGTCATCCAACTTATGTACATTCAAAGACTTTTTCAGTTTAGGTTTTTTTTGCAGCTCTTAAGACAAATCTTCCCCTATTAGCATCGTCATGCCATTGATGTGGCTTGCTTTGGCATGGAAAATTCCCAGGGATGCGATGACTGCATGATGATGCAAACCTGGTGTTTCCTGGAACTGATGGGACTTGGAAGGGCTTTTGAGCTAAGGGTGGGTTAGTTGCAGGATCAGCTTAATTGCTCTGATTGCAGAAGCATTAAGGAAATAACCGTTCACTGAACATCACATATTTTTAAAAGTATATTTTTGACCTGCTCTTCTTGGGCAAGCCTATTTTACATCAGAAAGCTTAATTTCACTAACTGTTAGTGAAAACGATGTTAACTTTCTTTAGCTAAGGTGTGGGAAAGTAAGATTGCTAAGTCAGTGCAACTTGCCTCTAGCAAGACCTGGGTTGAGGTATGATAAACTCTATAAAGCCCATTGTGATGTGGTACAGGAGGAAAGCAGCCTGCTCTTCCACCCGCGGTAACTGCACTGGCCTCCTTGTGTGCAAAAAGACCTTCTGTCCCATGTAATTCCTCTGGGTGCTTGAGTGCTGCTGCTGGGTATGTGTGTCCTTACCAGGAGCGGTTGGGATAACGAGCTTAGAGCTTGATGCTGCTTTTAATCCTGAAGTGTTTAATTGAATGGCTCTCATCGTTGCAATGGGAAAAGCCTCTACCTGTATTTTTTCATGCAAATAGGTGAAATAGCTGCCACATTTTGCAGTGTTAAACCAACTCACTAGATGTCTGATGTGCTGATCTCAATGGGGCATGCGAACCTCTGTAAATACATTTAATGGAGCTTCCTATTTGCTTTGGAGCTTAGTCACCCTACTCAAGGTTTGTCTGTCTCGTGCCAGAGATGTGAAGCAACAAGGTTCTCCTAACAGGGAAAAAAAAAAAAAAGAAAAAGATTCCTAGTAAGCGCCAACACTAAATCAAGTTTCTCTTCTTCCTGTTGGCAGCATGCAGTCAGGCATAAGGCAGAACCATATGTGCTTCTCTTAAGTGCTGATTTGCTGAAGTGTTGTTAGCCAGATTTAAGTGTTCTCCTTTAACTGTTAATAACTGTGTTCTGGGACACTGAGTTATGGTCCAGAAAATGATCATGCTTTTTTTGCAGTGTTTGAAAATGTGGTTTGGTACTAGGGTGGGGGGAAAAAATCCCTAAAATTGTTTATCTATGTATCTTTTGTTTATATATGTTTATATGTGCTAACACACATGAAACTGTGTGAATATATCACACAAACTTAACTACATCACATGAGAACAGGAAACGGGACACATTTTGTGTACAATAGAAGTTAGAGATCAGGCAGAACAGAAGTACCAAAGCAAATGCTCCTTGTTTCTGATACCTTTGATAGGACCCAACCGTCCCCTGTGCTGCACAATCCTCTTGCTACCACATCAGTGGTCTCCAACTGCACATGAAGTCTGGCGAGGCCCAAAGCCTGAGTCAGGCCTCAAACCTTCAGGGCTCCCAGGAACCAAGCTCTGTGCGTACTTAATGGTACAATAAGAGTATTTTTGATCTACTTCCTTTTATTGTTATTTTATACTCTTTCAGATAATTCAAAGCAGATATTGGAATGTGACAGAAGTGATTTTTGGCCTTCACTGTACAGCTAGAGGAATATGTTGGCCTTTACCGTCTCGGTGTCAGCCTGTGGGAGGTAGCTGTGGCCTGGTAAATAGCCAGTGAAATGCCTTTGTGAGTGGCCTAGTATCAGTAAGACTAGTTCAGATAAGAGATGTATTTTTTAATAATTTACAAACCCTGTGGTGAGAAGGAATGTTTGCGAACCCTAACAAAAACCAGGCAGAGGACAGAGGATATAGAAGCAGCAATAGCCAAATACATCGAAGGTAGATGGAGAGCAGCTTTGCTACAGAAAATCAGAATTGTCCACCCCAGTCTTGCTTTCTTCTAAAAAACAGGTAAGAAATTTGGAGAACACAACCATGAATTCCTTCTCAGAATTGCACTACAATCTGTTCTGCACATCTGTGAATGCAGATGGTCACTGTTCTTAATAATTACGCATAAGAACTAATACACTTGCTTTGACTTGAGGTAAAAATCATGTATGTAGCTTGTGTTACTCATCCAGCTGTCCTGGCTATGCGTTTAGAAAAATAACAGCACTATGTCTGCTTTCACAACAAGCATCTCTGTACTTGTAGTATAGTATAAACAACATTTATTTTATAAAATAGAGCAAAATGGGTACTTAATCTGAAATTGGTTTGTGGTTAGTAGGAAATGGCACCTTTCCCCCATGTTCTACTGCAAAGACTTTAGGTCACTCATTTGTGTTTTGGCTTTGCATAGTATGTCTTAGTACATAATTTATAAAAGAAACAGCCTTTTATTGTTTATTACTTTTTTGTTTGCATTTGTACCCTGCATTTTATCCTTAAAATAACAAAGGAGAGAAATACCTGTCAGATGGGGGAAGCCACAGGATGCTATGTTACTGGTGCCTGCAGTTACCTGGGAGAAACAAGCATGGGAAGAAAGTATTTGATGACTTGTAATAAAATGGACAGAAACTTAATTAAAAGAAATCTTGGAGGAGGAAATAGTCTTGAGCTAAATTATAAATGAAAGACTGTATTAATACCTAGATAGTATTTATAATTTAGGCTATATACCTTATTTATTGATCTGGTCTCTTGTCAAAGTATGAAAATTAGAGAGCTACAGAGTAGGTTTTTTTATGTATGAGCCCAACCTCTTTAGTAGCACCAGCAAGCTGTGATATTGTGCTCTGTGTTTACAGACTTCCCTGTCGTGTGATTTGTCTCTGGTGTTCAGAAATGCAATAGTCAATAGGAGAATAAATTTGTGTGTCATGTTCCTTACCAAGTGGGGGGAAGAAAATCCAAAAATGGATGGATTACTATGATCACTGAGTCATTAAAATTCAGATTTTCAGACAGCTTTCTTTTTGCTGCCGATATATTACTACTTGATGTCTACAGAAAATTCAAGAAAACCAGGAGCTTGCATTGAATTGAATGTTCTTTAGTAGTATCATCCCAACACAGGAACTGGCTGCCTCTTTTTGCAGTGGTTGTAGTTGCTTGGGCTTTTTTTGTATGCTGTTTCTTTTTTATTGCTGTGACTTGGAAATAGCACCAGCAGAGTCAAAAAGGCTGTGCTGGTGTAAGGCTGGTGCAACCAAAATGGCTATCAGGATCTGTCAGTGCTGGAAGAAGCTCTTTTCTCTTCAAATAATCCATTTCCTTACACCTGTGATTTTCACTACTTATCAGCAATGCTTTTCTGGCTTTTCCCCTAACTCTAAGGATAGTTTTTAATGTAGTTCAGATGCATGTTCACATCAGGGCTGTCTCTGCAATAAGCTATACTTTTGACTTGTCAGGCAATGTATGATTAAACTTATGGATAAATACTTATTTTTGGCCAGAATGGTTTCAGCAAATCTATCAGTTAACCTGCTTCCTTTGAAACTCTTGCACAGTTTTAGAGCCCTGAGAAGATATTACCCTGTCAATAATGGGAACATAGCTCTCTAGATAAGGCCTGAAATATACCTTCAGTGCCCATATAGCTACAGATTCACCTTTATTTACCTTTGAAAAGAAATCATTTGCTCTGTAAAATGCAAGTCTAATTACTTCTCTGCAAATAGAGTCCAAAATTCCTCTAAAACAATACTGTGCCAGTGTAGTTTTTTGCTATTTTCATTTGAATTGCTAAAATTGATATTTAAAAGAGGACTTTGTTGCGATTCCACTGCAGTGCTAGAAGGGGGGAAAGCAACCAAAGAAGTTCACCTTCAGAAATTCAAAACTAAACAGCAAATACAGCTACAGAGTAACTGACAGTGATTTTTTTTTTTTTTTGGGGAGGGGAGGTGGGGGTTGAGATAAAAAAAGATTAATTTCTAAGCAATGATGGGGAAGGAGGCTGAGAATTGGCTGTAAGTGTGGGAATGTTGTATCAAAAAATCAAACTGTTGCTTGCCAGCTGCAACCAGTCCAGGCTGGCTGTGAAGTGTGCAAAGGCACAGACTAAACAGGAGTGTCCCATCCTGAATTCTGTAGTGGCTGAGGGAACATGAGGCAGAGCCACCAGGCAAGAGGCTGATCACAGAGGAGGTGAAAGAACCTGGAAGTAGAGGAAGATCCTGGAGGGAGGTAGGGGAAGGTCTTGGAGATTACAGGGATGTGTGGAGGTAGATGCCAAAGTATTGCCCAGGATGGGTAAGCTGTGAGCTGCTGCATGAGACAAAGCGATGTGACTTTCTGTCCAGCCTTCTTGGAACTTCCTCCTGGGAAGGGACCTTGAGACCAACTGAACCTGATGCTGAAGCAGTGGTGCAGGGAGCGGGTGTGAAATAAGTAGGGTAAAAACTTGAGTCTCATTCAAGTTCTTCAGAAAAGCCTGTTACCCAGGTTCATTACAGGTTATTTACTCAGTCATACCCACAGACAATTAACTCCTGTTTCTTATTTGCTTTGGCAGGCTTAAATTGATTGAAATCCCATTTTTATCTGAAATAACTGGGTTTTTTTTTCACTTCAGCAAAATGGGAGTTACCAATTTGTTTGTGGTGCTTGTTTTGCTTTCAGTCTAATTGCTACATGGAAGCCACAGATCTATATATACACTGTACACTCTAGATAGCTTGTGGTGTTGTTTGTTAGCAGATTGTATTGTAATTAAAGTAACTTAATGTCTCCCAGAAAATTCTTTGAAATCTTCAGAAGTATGACGATGGTAAGTAAAGGCTTTCCAAGACCTTGTGTCCACATTCTGGTTAGGCTCTTAATTGTGCTTGTAGCCAAGGTGGTACCTGAAGTTGAGGATTCGTTTTGTTGAGCCTCATGTTCATTTTCTAACCTTAATCCTTTATGTCCTGATATGTCTGAGACATGTTTACCTTCTTTGGTGCTTGTTTCCATGAACAATCATTGAAGTTTGCTACGTTTCCCTTGAAGTGTAAAGGAGATAAATGCTCAAGACCAGAGAAACAAAATGGAGGATCGAAGCGAAGTTTGTTCCTTCAGAGTAGAATTTAGGTGGTGGGTCACAATTTTGGATCAGAGATGGGCTGGTGGGGTGAAAGCATGGTGTCATATCCTCTCAGTCTCAGAGATCTGCAATCTGTCATTTTACTCTGTTTGCCATAGTCTAGAGGTCAGCTGGGGAAAGCATACATTTTAGTAAGGAAAACAACCACCTACAGACTCTTTCTACAAATGGGGCTAGCTACAAATGGGGAAACCAGCATGTATGTCTGTTGCAAAATCCAAACCCTTTTGGCTGTATAGATTTTCATGTATGCCTTTCCAGTGATATATGGGGTAGGTGTAAATACAATAAATAGCCATTTTGGGAAATAAGTACCCAAAACATGGTCTGCTTTGACCTGCTGTGAGATATGAACAGAAAGTTTCAGCCTTATTTCTTCCACTTGGCAAAACATTGAGGCTAAAAACATGTAAACTTTTTTTTTTTTTAATTATGAAGCATGGAACTTTATATTTTTACACAATTATTCAGCTGCTTTTCCCACCTCTCTTTGATATTGACTAATGAGCTTGTATTTACTCTGAGCTTCAGAAAGCTTTTAACACAAGGCTTAAACAGTTTCACTGTGCACTTTCCACGTCCAAATTTGGCATTCACAGCTCAGCTGAAGTCTTTGGGTTAAGGAGGAGATTCTTCTCAAGCTGTTTGTCTGTTTCTTTCCCAACTTTGTAAAGGAAGAAATGCAGAAAACACCACGCTATGTCACAGCTGCTGGAGAACAGTACGCCTGAAAATCATTCGGCACTATGCGTACTGAACCCTTTTTGTCAAAAGAATACGTAGGACAACATATCCCTGTTGCCAAGTCATATGGCCCCACAGGGGTCTGGTAAAGGAGTAGCTGGTCTCGAGGGTGCTATGTTACAGCCACATCAAATATGCTGTAGGGAAGATGACTCAATAGCATCTGTGGCTGAGTCCTGTAAGTTGAGAAAAGTGCTTTAGTTTGGCTCTTAGATTCTGCTTCGTATGCATCAAGACTGCTCCATTTGGAAAAGTAAAGCATGGAAATGATTGGGGGGTGTCTCTCTTCAAAACCAGCCAAAATGGCAACCTGTCTGTTACAGTGTTGCAAAGGCCAGGATTCTCTCCCTAATCTTCTTGTCCTGGTTTGATTTTCCTAGCAGTCTTTGGGTAGTGCGGTGGGAATTCTGGCTGCAGCAGCTCACCTGCATTTGGAAGGATGGTGTGTATGTGTCACTGCACAGTTCAGTATGTCATCTCGCTAACAGAGCCGGAGGGGTTTTACCACACTTTGTCACTCTTCTGCTCTTGGAAAATAGTCTCTGGGAGAACAGAGGAAACTTCTGAGATAAAATGAAGCCCTAGAAAGCTTTAGGCAGCCTGCAGTGATTTGTGGGAATGTGCCTGGTACTTACATGTAGGCCGGGAGTGGGCTGTACTCCTTCCTCTGCTTCTGCTTGGCACAAACGTGAGCTTGTTTTGGTCAGGATGAATTGCTCAGGTGATGTTTCTGGGACACTTCTCATAAGGAAAGCCTTGAGATGATTGCAGCTGAACTTGTGATTTGGACATGATTACTGGCTGTTTGGAGGAACCTGATGTTTAACTAAAATCAAAATGTAGGAACATCGCAAAGTAGCTGTTAGTATCGATTTCTGTCCATAAGGAGACTTTGATTGTTATGCAGGTTTCTTGATTTTCCTGGCTTATAAACTATGGTCTTGCAGAGTTTTATGCTTGGTTGCTCTCTTTTTAGCCTCTGCGTTCACTGCCTCTGGATTATCCTTGGTAACTAGCAGCCCACACGCAAAATCCTTCCTAGATGTCACAGGAAAGCCTGGATGTGTTTCAGGAAAGGCACCTTAAACTTTTAATTTGATTTTTCAGATCTTTACTTGATAGAATTCAGAGCATGAGGGAGATATCAGTATTGCCTTCTGGCTTTGAAATAGCTATATTTTTATTAGCAAAAAATGTGGCAACATGTAGTGCTGGTCTAACTGTGTTTACCTTGCCAGATACAGACACTGGTGCTGAATAATGTTTGTGTGTGTCTCCTGATAATATTTTCTTTCAAAGGCATTAAAGTAATGGTAAGATTGGGTAAAGTTAAGAGTAATGTGTACCAGGGAGGTTCTGTCACCTGTTACAATAATGATTCTTCTGGATGCCACATTGTAATTAGACATCTTCCACTCATTTGTATATCTTGGTTGGGTTTTTAATTGTTTGGATGGCACAGGTTGTTAATCAAGGTAGAGAGAGCATTAAAAACCCAGCATGGGAGTATTTCCCATACTGTTCCTTTGGGGGTTTTTTGTTGGTTTTCTTGGTTCTGTTTTATTGATGTTTCTTTTTTATTAATTTCTCTGAAGACTAAAGGATTAAAAGCCAGATCAGGAGAAACAGAATCTTTTCATTTACGCTGTTTCCCAACAAATCAAGTAAAGACAAAAGGAAGAAAACTGAGACTGAAAGTCTATGTTACAGATGAGTATATATACGAATTGTGATTTACTTAGTTTTCCAAACAAGGAACAGAATGTGGAGAAGAGTTACTCTTACTTTTAATTTGCTGCATGAATATATTTTTTCAGAAAAATGCAGGTTGAGGCTTCCTAACAGTATTTAGAAGCCTGGTAAAAAAAAAAAAACCCTCAAAAAACCAAACCAATTCTTTTGTAAGTTTATCCTAATGCAAAGTGTTTATGTAAATAATAAAGTTAACTAGATCAAGTCCATATCAGTTAAAGCACACTGCTTAGGTTAAATGCCTTGGTAAGTTGGGATGTCTTTGAGGGCATCAGAGATGTTTGCTGTACCCCAGTGTCCTGGGCATTTTGGTGGAAAATGGAAGACCAGTTTTAAGTCGTCTGTTGGGTTCTACATTTAGTTATTTATACAAGTTGAATAGCTCCAAAGAGAAAGACTACTCGGCAATAACCAACAGTGAGCCGTTTGAAAGATAAAAGCAATTGGAAAAATCTGTTTCTAAGACTGTTTTCCTGGGCCTTTTCCTCAGTTGCACAAACAGTTGTAGCACTGCAGTCTGGAATGATTTGGTTTCACTTTACCTTAAGGACTATCTCAGACTCTAAGACCAGTCCTTCAGAAAGCCCATTAGTAGCTTCTCCTCTAGTATGAAAAATCTCCTTTTAAAACAGCTTTCATCCTGTCTTTGTTCATAGTTCTTTTTCCCCCAACATGCTAGTATTTTAAGACTTATCCTGCAAGCTGGATGTTTCTGTTCCCTGAATGTTTCAACTATTAGTAATTGATCCCAAGTACTACCACCTCTTTTAGAGATGGGGGAGGCATTTGTGTCTCCCACTTGTCCTTTTCCTTCATCTCTTGCTCTAGAAGAGTCTTTCACCCTTTCTGCAGCTGGTTTTTAAGTGCTTTAAGGGTCTCCTGTGAAGGATGGGAAATGTGAAAACCCACTGATGGGGGAGTGAAAGTCACACTGAACGCCCTCTTCCTGCTAGCAGTGCATCTGTGGCTGAAATGTTAACCTCTAAGTGGATTTTTATTAGAAATAGGTCTCTGAGATTCTAATTCAGATGTCAGAGGTTGACGGCAATATCAATAAAAAGCCAGCAGTGTGGCCTTTATTCCCTACTCCGGCACTGACATGTGACAAAAAAAAGCATGTTAATTTTATAGCTTTTTTTTTTCCTCCTGCCCAAAACATAGCTGCATTAATCTGAAAGATAGCTGATTTTTCAAGGTCAAAAGTGCCTAGCTACAAATTGATGAGCTATTATGCGTGTCTGTGGTTTCTTTGACGGTTCTGTATTAATAATACGCATGCAGAACAGGCCATAAAAATTCCATTTAAGGGTATTAAAACATACTGGGACATTTAATCAGGTTAGAATTCCTGTCAGTTGGCTGTAGGCACGATGTTGTTCAGTCCATCATTAACAAAGTCTGAAGATGATAAAGGTGAATGGCCTGTTGCATCACTTCAGATATCACTGGAATGACCTTTTTGGTTTAGGTGTTTGGCTCGTAGGTTGGTGGGAATACACTGCACAAGCATTGGTACACTGCTGGTGAGCAGAGTTGCCTGCTGCTCCTACTACCAGCAAATTTACTTAGAAAGGCAGAAGAACAGAAAGTATTTCTGGTGTTGCTAACAAAGCTTTTCTGATAGGAGCACATGTATTTTCCAGCAAAAATGTATTGAAAAGTAGATTGCTTCACCAGGTTCTACTGTTTGGTCTTTGAGGAATAACTTTGGGGGTGTGTAATGCACGTGGCTGTTCTTAGGCAACCTTGCCATTAAAATGAATGTACATTTTAAAAATTACTGCAGTTTAAAATAGATATTTTTGGGGTACTGAGAGTTTTACTTGGTATCAAAAAGGTGATGTTTCTACCAAGATTAGGCACTGTGTAAAAACTGTAAAATAACGTGCGTAAAATCCCATTACACAAACTCGGAGTTAAATTGTCACTTTTGAAAAGGAATTTGGAGTGCCTGCAAAAGCAAATGAGACTGGGAATGAAAATAAAGCTAGACATAGGGATTGCAGTTTAAAGGTACAGTATGTCTTTACATGTAGTAAATGCTTTGGTAAAGAACAAAGATTTTTCTTAACACAAGGAATCCTTATTTTAAACAATTTGGCAGATTATTTTTTGGCAGATGCTTAGAAAAGGCAAAAAAAGTTTGGTTTTAAACTGGACAGTCTGGATATAGTCCCTGCCTCTTTTTTTTTTTTAAAGTAATACCACAATAAAATCTGCTGGGTTTGAAACTGTGATGGTTGTATTACTTACATGGATTCACATTAAGTGCAAAATATTCAGCTTAAAATATATCTTAATAGATGCTTAACCTATTTCAGTCTTGCTGAGATTTTTTGATGCTTTAAGATGCTTTTTGCTTTTGTGTTATGTGTTTAGAACTTCTGCAATGTGTAATTTGTTATGCTTTCATTATTTTTATAACAAAATGTCAGTTCCTTTCATTCCTTCTGCCTGCGACTCTGGTAACATCCAGTAGAAACACCTTCTAAGTTGATCATCAGTTCATGGTTTACCCTTAAATTAGGGTTTTTTGCTGCTTCCCCCTTCCCCCCTTCCCCCCAAAGGAAGAGAAGTAGCACAGATAGTTCCCTTACTTAGGGAAAACTCAATGTCACTTTGCCTTGGACACTTTGCCCATGTGTGCAGTTCTTCGGGTTTCTTCTCCCTTTTGCCAGTGACAGCCTGGCCAAACAGTGAATTAATGCTCCTGCTTGCCAAGGCTGGATCTGCTCCTACCCCAAGCTGCTGTACTTCTCTTCTGAAACCACAGCCAGCTTGGCACCTGATGAGGAGTTTGATAGAGGTGCTTCTCAAACACTAGCTTTTTGATGATGAAAACCTATTAATGTTAGCTGTTCCCCTGGCTGAACTGGAGCGAGGGAGGAGGTCCTCCGAGCTGGCTTATGTAAGTGGGAAGCCTTCAGTGCTTTCAAGGTGAAACAAGTCTGTTCACTACTTGCCTGAATAATTAAATGAGTGCAGTGGTGCTAAGGAGCAGGAAGAAGAGTGGAGACCTGACACTAAAGGCTTCTTGCTCCCGATTTGAATCCTATTTGTCACAGTGTTTTCTTGCATTAAGGTCTTCAAAGCACTGAGAAGAATCAGTGTTAAATGGGATATAGGGAATGAAGTTCAGCGAATAAACGGTATGTTACATCATGGGACCTTGTAAGGTTAGCTGCGGCTGTTTCGCAGTTATTTCCTACTAGATGTGGGTAATGCTCCCCATAAAGGGCATCTTGGGAAAACACATGAAAAATAGAAGGATGTATGGCTTTGATTTCAGTGTCTGTGGTATGATGTAACCCTGTAGTCTTCCTTAGTATATACCATAAGAGAAGAAAAAGGAAGCTCGGGAGCTTATTAAAGTGATGCAGCTCCAAATAATTGTCTGTGATTAATGTAAGAAAAGCTAGAGCTGTTTGGCAAGTAAAATCCTGGCTGAGCAAGCACTTGAGGAAAACTGTTTTACTTCTGAGTACTGAATGTGCTAATTGCGTGATCTGATGCCTTACGGAGGAAGAAGTGTCTGGAGAGATTCCTTGCGAAATATCAGGAGGTGTTTTTGCATAGTTTTATAGAAAAATCTTTCCAATAAATGGCCTGTATAAATGGCCTGAATCAATAGCCTGTGAGTGTCCAAAAGGACAGCATCCTTATGGGCGCATCGCTCGGCAAGTATTGCTCACTTGCTACTTTTATTGGGTTTTTACGCACCTTCTTTGACAAACCAAATGCTGTTTTCTAGTAATTTATCAAACTCTTATTTTCACCCTATTTTCAAACTGGGACTATTAATCTTTCAGCAGTTAGGTGGTATAAAATCTAAGCACAGAACAAAATGTTTATTATCAATTTTTTCTCGCCATAAATTGACTTTTCTGATGTGTGTGGTGAGCACTGCTAGAATCAAGTACTCAGCGTTTTTTCCTATACACCGTAAGGTACTGCCATGCCGTCGGTATTGATGAGTGGTAGCATTGACAAGAGCAGCAATCTCTCTGTGCCACTCATTTGAAGCCCTTAGATTTTCTGTACAGCCTTGGCCTAATCTCTCTGCTCATTCTGTTCAGTTATTACTTTGAGTAGCACAGTAGTACTATTTTATTTAAATGCATGTGCTTGAATGTCCTGTGCTACTTGAGTGCTCTTGTCTGCAAATTATACGCCTCAACCCAGCGTTTAAATGCAGTTTCAGATTTAGCTCAGGTTTTCAAACTTTTTGATGTTTTAAAGACACACTGAGCACTGATTGGCTCCTGCTGTTGTTTGTAGTAACGTCAAACTCATTTCTAGGTTTAGGTTGTGAGCATAATATGTGTCATGTCACTTGTAGGTGATAAAAATACGCTAGTAATGCTTATCCTAAAGTAACATCACAGCATCTTAAAGAAGCATGTTTAAGGTACTGTGTGATGAGTAGCTGGGCAGCGAGTACGAGGGAAACTGCTCCTGTCACTTATGCATTTACGTGTTGTGAGTAAAGCTGCCAACAGCAGTGAGTTGTATCTTTCCTTATGCTTCGTGTATGAGCAATAGGGATCTCCTTGGGATTCTGCTTGCATATGTTCACACTCTGTGAGACTGGCTGGTAAGGGTAGCTCGGCTGCTCACTACTGGCTCAGAAGCTCTTTGGGCTCCTGGGGGACTAGTTCTCTGTATTTTTGGGTGGTTCTTTGGTAGGTCTTATGCAGGAATTTTTCTACCACTTATAGGATGGCAAAGGAGGCTTTACTTCCTGAGCTGCTTCCTTTCCAGGGAAAATTCAGAGTTTTTCTGGTTTAAGGATATACCCATCATCAAAAGTTGGGTGGGGATTTATAGAGTTCCCTCCAGTTATGGTCTATGTGGATACCAGTTCTACCTATTTCCGAGTGTGCTTATCCCAGGCAGAGTATTGCTGAGGGGAATGTCTATCTAGGAAAGATAAAATTACTGCACTGTGCCTGGTAACATCTTGCAGAGTTGGCAGCGTGCCATTTTATGTCACTAATGAATAAATTTCTTGATAATTTTTAAGCTTACAACTGCAATTAGAAAACAAAATTTCTCCAGCTATGTGTTTAAAAAAAGATAAAAGTTAAAAATATGATTGTGGATAAGTGAAAATGCTCTGAAAGAACCGTATTATCTGCTGAGTGCTGACTAAAGGTGGTGAAGCTAGTTAAGTCTGCTTCTCAGAGAAAGTGACAGCTGTCACTTCATGTGATGTTCTCAGTCTTTTGTACAAACAATTATAGCATGCAAATTTTTATTCACTTATGCAGCCTGCACCTTCGTTTATACTGATATAAACATATGCATTTTAACAGTATTCTCTAGTTTCTATAAATCTAGTGGCTTATGACTGCTTTGGCAGTGTAACTTGAGTCCCAAATGTATACATGTTTTTCATTATCTTTCATTATATTTGTCAAAACGTTTTAAGTTACTTGTACTTAGGCTTTATTTTATGTTTTTTGGGTAAAATACCTGAGGAGCTCAATTCAGAATACTTGCTGACAGTTGTTATTTCTAAGTATACTTGCCTGGCACAATGCAGGGTCCTACCCTCTGTGTACTCAATTTTTAACATATTACTGTTTACATTGGTTTAACTAGGTCATAAAATATACGGACTGTGCAGGGCAGCCTTTGGAAGTTAAATGCCAATTAAACTGCGACGTGCTTTCCACAGGATGCAAATCTGGAGGCTGCGTGTCTCTGTTTATAGCAGAACCATCCTCCAGACTGAGGGGTGCACAGGGATTAGAGTCTCTCTGGCTGGAAATTGAAGTGAGGATAGTTTTGTAGCCCCTGTAACATTTACTGCTCCGCAGTAAGGTCCTCATGCTGGAAAGGTGTGTGGGAGAAGGACTGGGGGGGGAAACCCCATTTCTTGGAGAGGTTGGAGTTTCATCTCCAAATGTGGATGCTCTTGGTTTCTCTCTGTGGGATTACTTGGAAGGAAGGACCAGTCCTGGATAGCCTGGGGTTTTTGCAACACGTCTGAGGTTTGCACGTTGAATCATATTTCCTTGTGATGTAAAGGTTTCAGATACGGGTATCTGAGCCTGTCTTTGTGAGGAGAGAGTTGGGAAGTCTGCCAGCAATGGGCAATATCTGTGTAAATGCTCCAGAAGGGTAACATAAACCCACCTCCCTCATATGTAACACATGGCTATTTTTAGAAATTGAGTAGATGTTTCTGAAATACAAAAGTCCTACTAAAAACCTGAAGCTTTCTATACATCACCTTACCATCAAAAAATTTCAACGGTTGATTTGTATGATACTTTGTATTTTCAACTTCTCAAATTGCCAAGTATTAGAAAAACATACTGTACTCTGGGATCTTATAAGTCATTGCAATCTGGTACTTGAAGCCATTGTATAAGCCAAATAACATCTGTTACTCAGAAAGATATTACAACATTTTATGATCCTAAGTATTTATGAGATGAAAGCTGACTGCAGACAAGGAGCTGATATAGTAAAGCCAGCCAGCTCCAGCTCGAACCTTGCACCAGTTTTGGAGTCTCTTTCTCCCTGTTGGTTTTATTTTTATCTTATCCTTATATGTTACAGTTACCTTTCACCTAGATATAGTCAGAGTCTGTCAAACTCATGTTTCAGCTGAGGCCTCCCAAGACAGCATCCTCCTCGCTGCCCTCATGGGGCTGGTCAAGACTTACCCGGTGTCCTGAGCAGATGCCTCTGATGGTGTAGAGCTGAGAAACCTGCTGGAACTGGGATTCTTCCAGCAGGTTCAGTGTGAACAGAATTCGTTTCTTTTGGGATGAGGTGCTAATTCATAATATGCCATATTTATTTTTCCTCGCTGTTCAGATTTTTGGGTCTAGCATTGAAAACCAATGTAAATCTCCCAGAATACGTTTTGGGGTGGGGGGTGGCAGGGAGTAAGTGACACAGAAAGAGGTAATTTATTTGAAGTGACGTGGTTTGCTTGTGGTTTTTTTGAGGGGGTTGTCTTATAGAATATTGACGTGAAGGATTAATATTCTGTATGCATAATTATTATAAAATGTGTTTCAAGGTAGATGAAATGCTATGCAAAGTCACTGGAAGAAGAGGAAGAGAAACAATACAGAGCATAGAATGTATTTATAGAATTTAACTTTCTCTTGCAAATTGTTAGGGAACTCATCCCTTTTTCAATTATTCATTGTTTGGACTGTTTTCTAAAGATATATTTTAGCCAGTACATTTTTTTTCAGCTTCCTTACTAGCAGGATAGCTTCAAATATTCAGTATTTATAGTTTCACATGTGAACTGTTTTTAATGCACACAGATAATAAACTACTCTAAAATATGTTTTAAAATACTTTAGTGAATATTTTTGTATGCAAAGTCACTTGCTTGGGTACACTTACAATGTAAATGACTTAAAAATGCAGAGGAATGCAGTCAAAATGTGTTTGTTAAAGGACACGGAACGGAGTGCAGGAAAACAATCTCTTTGCTGTACTTCCATATTTTAAAGTCTAGTCTAGAACTCTGTCACTTGCGATGTCCCTCACGTAGAAACTTTGTTAAAACTCTGATTTCCAGATCGTGTAGGTGAAGTGATTTTGAGGCTCTTTCTGTATATTAGAATTTCCTCAGCGCTGATGGAGGAATTAAGACTGGAATAATGAAATAAGCCATCAAGGGTTCAGCTTCTTGCTTGATACTTGAGAGTATTCTGGAAAAACAGCCTAGAATTTTCTTCATCAAAACTAACAAGGCTACTGTTCAGAGTGTGTGGCTCTGTATCTAGGTGTGTGAACGTAGCCTTATCTCTATGCCCATCCAGTTACAACCATGGACGGATTCTCGCTGTTTCACTCGATTTCTAACTGTGTGTGGTGCCTCCAAATCGTACCTTTTCCACTGTTTGTAAAGAATTGTAATTCTGTTTAAGGCGTTTGCAGTTTGTTATAATAGTCTGTCTGGCTTCTGAACCATTCTTATTTTAGTGTAACGATGTTTTTTTCAGGATCTGTGAGTTTTCAAAAAATTCATCAGACACATTTACCTAAAAAAAATCCAGGAGGGCGTTGGATGCAATGTACTCTAATGATTGTGATCTAAATGCTTATGTGGTTCCTGTCCACTTTCTTGGACTGTCAGAAATCGGAGATGTGGCTGTGTGATCTTTTGGTGTGGTTCAGTACAGCCATTTCATGTTTTTGGGTTATGTTTCTACAGCTAGCTACTTTTACTGGCTTTGATGTCAGTATTAATTACCTTAATTGCTCTCTCTTACTCATTGTTAGTATCTCTTTTCTCCACAAGAAAAATGGTGAAGGTTAGCAGCTCATTAAGCATGAGAAACTGAAGCAATTTTTAGCTGTATTTAGTTACGCTAGCGTTTGTCTTTTCAAACGTTTGATATCAAGTGTTTGAGAAGTAATCCAGTGGCAAGCGATGTGTTAGTGTCTGAAATCCATGTTGAACCTTACTGTGGGTGAGTGGGATATGTCATAAGACAGTTGTCTTCTGCTTAGCTTTCTATCTGTTTAAAGCTATTAAAAACTGATTTGATAGCCTTTTCTGTTTAGTATTTTTGTAAAGATATTTTTTACCAGGATACTGGCGAGTGTAACTTGCATGGCACATCTTGGAAGTGACATGTTCTTTCCTTATTGTGTCTAGTCAAAACCACTTCCACCACCTTCTATGGAAATAGTAGACTGATATCCTTCCTGGTGATGGATGGAAGCAGAAGGAGGAATATGCTTTGTTATAAAGATACTGTGTGAATTTTTACATGAATATATAAACAGCAACATAGTGGAGTCTTCAGGGCAGTATGTTTTAACTCTAGTCCATTTTCATTAGGACTCTGGAAAACCTGCCAGCAGCTCATTGAGGTTTTTGATAATCATAAAATTTGAAGCATTGCTTTGAAAGACAGTTTACAGAATCAACAGATAACACTGAAATCCTTATAATCGCCTCCTAAAGACATTTCCCGCGTTCTTTGTGTATCCTCATCTTCAGGAACAGTTGAGGACCTGATGTTCTCAAGTCTGCAGAAGACTGACTGGTATGGAAACTGTTACACAGTAATCATCTGGTATAAAGCAAACAAGAATGTAGAGGGAATCACTAAGGTGAAGTAAGAGGGTGATGCTGAAAGACAAGGTGAATTAAGCATGCGATGAGCTATTATTGTCAGTATGGTCTGTGGCTATGTGGTCACAATCTCTCTTTGCATCCATGAACTCCTACTGTTTCCTTAATCCAGGAAAACTTGACTTTCAGTTCTGGGTCCTATTTTAAAATAGATAAATTTATGGAAGAATTAGAACTGTCTGAACATCATCCTGAAAAGAAGTAGAAACTGAAATCCCCTTCTAAAGGATGATTCTTTCTAAAGGATGTTTAGTCAATCTAAGAATGCAGTCGACCTTGTGGTAAGAAAGGCAACTGTTAGTATGAATCTGTGGAGTTCTTAGAAAATCCTTTTTTCCCCCTCTGAAATATGCAGTGACTTCTTAGAAAGCTGGAACATGTTGAATGGAAAACCTATTTATCATTTTCATTTTTAATTATGAGAAATTGTTTCTCTCTGTGTAGTTAGCGCTAAGAGGTGATATTTTGACCTGCTTTTATATTTGAAGAACTGCATCCTGAATGGGGGTGATATCTCAAAATCTTGTGAATATTTACAAGCAAAAAACCATATTGTGTTTGTCAGTTACTTTGCTATCTTATAAAAAAAATAATGTTTACTCAAACTGCAGTTTACAGTTATGACAATAGGATGTTTGAAAACATCTCCACAAAAATGTTTCGAGGGAGCGTGTTAAATTCTATTTCACACAGATTTTTAGGTTTTGACAAAGTGTCTTTTATCTGTTAAAGGTTTTATCTAAAAATTCCAAGATAGCTTTAATTCTAGCTATCATCCTTTTTCAGGTGACATTTTTCAGTCTTTTTTACCGTATTACCCACAGAAAGGATAAGCAAATTCTTCAGTGAGATGAGGGATGCCTTCAGGACCAATGTCTGCCACCTAAGAGAATTTGGTAGAATTGCTGATTTTCATAGTCTGATGCAAATTTTCCCCCTTCAACTTGAGGTGGGAGTTTTGGGGGTACAATTAAGTGTTGTTAAAATATTAATTAATTTGAATTAGTTTTTGAAATATTGTCTGAATATAGGTATTTCTACTAAATATTGTGATAGATTAAGGAGAGTGTTTTGCTTTCAAAAGCATCACCCTGCTTTAGCTTGGGTTTCAGTGTGGGAGTTCACACTCCAAATTCTGTGACTGTTTAATCACTGCTATACTGGTGAACCTTGTAATATTGGGGATACAGCTATCACTCTGTGGCTTCACAGTGCTGTTAAATATTATTACATTTATCAATTGCTGGAAATATTTTGTTTCATCAAAGATTCTAGATCAGTCCAGAGGGAATTCAAGTTAAAACCTGTACCTTTGCAACATCCAGGACACACTTGAGAAGATTTAAGAACAAATTGGAGTTAAAGCATTGGTATAGGGTTTTTTTTGAGGGCCATAAAAATGACCAAAGGGCTGGAGCACCTCTCCTATGAAAGCATGCTGACAGAGTTGGGCATGTTCAGTTTGGAGAAGAGAAGGCATTCTAGTGGTCCTCCAATACCTGAAAGGTGCTTATAAGAAAGCTGGGGAAGAACTGTTCAAAAGGGCATGTAGCAATAAGACGAGGAGTAATAGTTTTAATCTGGAAAAGGGGAGATTTAGATTGCATATTAGGACAAAATTCTTCAATATGAGTGTGATAGATAACTGGAACAGGGTGCCCAGAGATGTATTTGGAGGTCCCATCCCTGGAGATATTCAAGGTCAGGTTTGATGGGCCTCTGAGCAACCTGATCTAGTGAAGATATCCTTGCTTAGTGCAGGGGGTTGGACAGGATGACCTTTAAAGGTCTCTTCCAACCTAACACATTCTATGATTGTATTGTAGTGAAAACAGAGCAAGAAAATGTAGCAGGCCAGAGGATAAGCTCATGTTTCCTACTGATTTGAGTGTTTAAAAAGCTAATCTTCCCAATATATCTAACTGAAATAATGCAGTGGATCTAATGCTTGTTTTAAAGAAAAATTTCTTTGGTTTGTCTTTCATTCTCTTCTCTTTCATTGTGGTTCTGGTGATTAAAAAAATAATTTTCACACAAGAGGTAAATGGCTCAATCCAAAGGGTTGAAATACAGCCATTCTAGCAAGAATTACATACGAGGAGAAATCAATGTTGGACTTTGCCCAGTCATAGTTTCCAAATTTCTTGTATTTTTTTCTTGAGAATTAAGGAGGGGAAATTAAGATTTCACTGTGTTCAGTTCAGCAAACATGGTGTCTTTTATCATGTAAACCTGATTACCTTTCAGAACTTTGTAAATGGATTTCTAAAAAATTTTATATGTTTTGGAATGCTGGGATTTCTGATCTTTTAGAAGCAAGGTTGTTCTTATTGGCTACTATTCAGGTGAGCCCTGAATATCAGATCCTGGATGTCCTGGAATTATGCATGGTTTTGTTGGACTTGGAATTTTTGTTTTCTTAACCTTTAGAAACTAAATATGAAATCTGACTTCAACTGCTACAGTTAATCACTCTGTGGATATCATAGGAGAGGCAAGAAATTACCCTGCAGGAATTTGCAGGCTCAGGTTTGTATGTTAATATAAGTTTTTAAGCCTAAATGCCACAGTGATCGCAGATGCAGGAGTGATTGCAAACCTTAAAGTTTATAATATATCAACCAAAACGAACTAGAAATTGAAACATTCAACAGGGTTAAAAATTTGAGGGGGGAAATTAACAGCAGTGTAAGCTTTAGGTTATCAAATGAACTTCTGTGAATGGAATTTTTTTTTAAATATATGATTTTATTTAAATGACTCTTTCCTCTTACAAATGCTAGAATTAGACTTTCAGTGATAAAAATCATTAATTAGAAAGTATAAAGCAGGACCTTAGGCATTATAAAATTTTATATGAAAGGTATATATTTCTTACTGAGGTGGAATATATAGCATCTTTAAATATCTGAATACATATCCAATATTAGTTAATATCCATCCCCCAAAGAGAAACTGAATAAACTATTTTTAAATAAGCTAATGGTTTTTCTGTTTTCTTCTATCACAGGCTAATTCTTTTGATAAAAGCCATTTAATCTGGTTTGGGTTAGCAGAGTCATGGGATGGGCAAAAGTGCTATAGCTACAGGACAACTTTAGCCTCAGATCCAGCAGAAACCTGGCAGTCACAAGCTGTTTACACCAGTCTGGCACTTTTTTCCCCCAAAGTGGGGCTGTTAACTCACAAGCTAAAAATGGGGGTGGGTGGGAAAGGCACAATCTCTGCTTTTGACCTTTGCAGTAACTTCCAAGCAGGTTTTTCCATAATACCTATTGGCTGGAGAGCGGTTTTAAAGTACTGCGTATGCTTCAGTCTCCTTTTAAAACTTGGGACTGAGAATTAGTTTGTGATTGGAGAAAAGTTGCTTTATATAAGCTGATTTTCTGTTGTACTGAAACGTGCTTACAGATAGAATATGCTTAACTCTGCTGGGACAGGCTGCCCAGAGAAGTAGTGGATGTCCCATCCCTGGAAGTGTTCAAGGCCAGGTTGGATGGGGCCCTGGGCAACCTTGTGTAGATCCAGGCCTGGAGGTTGGTGGCCCTGCCTGTGGCGGAGGGTTGGAACTCTATGATCCTTGGGGTCCCTTCCAACCCAGGCCATTCTATGATTCTATGAACTCCTGAGGCATGTAAAGATCCCAGGTTATCTTACCATGCTGCTTGAGTGTACCATCTACCACACTATGTTGTAGGAAAAGGCAGAAGTTTATCTAAATGGTGCGCTTGAGTGCGAGGGAGAGATTACCAAATCTGGCTGCTCTTGGTGCAAGGAGAGAGGTTTATTGTTTCTGGGTTGGCATGGCATTCACCCAGAACAGGGAGATATTAAAACAGGCAGAACAATCTTCATGGCTATGAAGCAGCAATCATCGTATATTATCAATTTCAGAATGCTGTCTTCTGTGGAAATGTTATTCTGAAATAAAAACCTTTATTTCATTATAGTTACTCTACCAACTTGAATAACTGGAATATATACCTGTTATGGCACAGTCTGTCTTCCAGCATGGCTCCTTCCCTCATTTTGTTTCTTTTTATGGCCAACCATACAGTTTACTTGTCCACTTAACATATGTAACTCCCTCTTCTCCCAAAAAGTAATTAAGTGCTTCAGATGAGATTCTTCTGGTTTTTATTTTTAAATCCTCAAGTCCAAAATGCCAGGAGTTTTAGAGTGTTTAGGAAAAACAGAGGAAGACAGAAAATGAGGGCCCACCACCCCTATTATCAGTTGTAAATTTACATTCTAGGGTCTTGACCTCATCAGACTAATAGATTTATATTCGAACAGGCATTAGCAGAGCAGAAATGTTTTTCCTGTCTAATGTATTTATAACCTTGAAGGACTTTCCTTCTTCCTCCCTCCCCTTCTCTTGACCTTTTATTAGAACACACTTTTTAACTGTAAAGTGACGAATGTTGTAGAGCTTCTCTGGAGGCACATGAAGCTCATTCGAAGCACAAATGTTACTGCATAAAGTTCACAAACTTTCATTTATTTTTTCCACCTAGAGAAGAAAGGTTAAATTTTATTTTTTTTAATAAGATAGTATTTGGAGAGTGACAAGTTGAAAGCCTGCTAAACGTAAGTGGCTCTTGAAAACCATGCTTTAGCTGTGAATAAATATCATACTGGTTGAGAAATGATAATATTACCTTTCCATGCCTCCAAAATAGAGTGATTAAATTATTCCTTTGGGCTTTCATTTTAATAAAGAAGGAACTAAGATCTTGTTTGGGTCTGCCTGTGTTGGAGAGGAGGATTCTTCCCATCCTTGTAATCTTTTTTGGGTTTGTCCCCATGCAGATCCCAGTTGTGAGTGTCTGCCATGAACTTTTGTTTTGGATGTGAGTTTGCAATCACTGAAACTAAAGCTTGGAGCTCGGTTTTTGAGACTTGGTGTTTGGATTACAGCAGCCTTTCAGTCATGTTCCTTCAGGCAGATGCTGTGATGAAATAATTGCATTGTTCTCCTATTCCTCTTTCTGGCCAAGGCTCCAGGACAGTTGGTAGTCTTGACAGCCATGTAGCAACTTCAGCTTGGAGAGTGTCAGTATTACTACAACAGGGTCTGTTTTCTCTTTATCAAGGCAGTCACTTTATTTGAACAATTGGGCTTATTTGACTTATAGATGCAGTGGTTGCTGTAATGAGTTCATGAAATATGCATATGGTGGACCAGAGAAAACTATCAAGTCTCATGCATTTTACATGGGGCTCGCTCACTTTTTTCCTCTTCCCATAGGTCTCCTCCCTCCTGGATAACGTGGCTTAGTGCATAAGAGTCTTAAATTTTCAATAAATGTAGGGGAAAAGGCTCTTCAGGAGCCTCATTGTTGAAAAGCTTATTTGCATTTTTAAGTGTGGGTGTTAAGCCAGATTTATTCCAAAACTTTAAAGCTCCAAAACCATTACAATAAAAAAAGTCCTCCAACTTGGAAATAAGGGGGAAGAAGATGGCTGTGTCTTACTGAGGTCTTTCAGTGCGGCTCAAACACCAACAGACAGCGTCCCAGGCATGAGTCAGGAAGCAGAAAATTCAGCAGCACGTTTTTCATGCTTTAAATAAAGCCCTGGGCAGCCCTCTGACCGGAGCCACATCTGGCAGGAGGTGCCACTCTGTTCAGCCAGCACTTCCTCTCATGTGTTGGCTGTGTTTCAGCTTCCCTTCATGGGGTTTGAGGCTTCTTCTGGTATTTTGTTCAACGGTGAGAAGGAAAAAATAGAGTGCTCTCTTGGGCTCTGATGGCCCAAGGATGGGAGTTACCTTCTCTCACTGCAGTGCTTCAGCCCAAAAATGCCACGGTCCAGATGTCACACACTGGAAGAACATGATGATATACAGAACAAGTTGAGTTTTGTGGCATAAAAAGGAAGAACCCTGAGCACTGTGTTTGTGTTGTATTCAGTTCTACCAGCTTTGCCTCTGGAAGGAGGAAATGTTGGGACAGAGAAGTGAGAGTCCATGCGTTTGAGAAGTACCTGATATATGAGGGAAAGCTTGGCCCAGCCACTTGATAGCATTGTAGCTGGAAATTAGCAATCAAATGTCCCGTTGCATCCAAAATCAGAGACAGAGTCTTCCCTTGTGCCTCTTGCGCATCTGCACTCAAACGCAGTGAAGAGTTTTTGTCCAAATGACTTTGCTTTGATATTGATAAAAAATGTCACTCGGAATGCCTGTGTTCAGGATTGCGCCATGATGGCCACGTACCACAATGATGACAGCCAGCAGGAAACAGAGATACACAATATGATGACCTGATACTTTATTTCTTTTGGTAAATGCTGGCCAATCCGATCTATTTATTGTAGGTGGTTCCAAGTTACTAGTCATGCTAGCATATAGCTGCTGATCATGTGGATTTAGGTGACTTTGCTCCAAGAAAACCACAGCACTTCTTCCAGCTAAGCCAGCAGTTTTGGTTATTTATTTGAAGTTTTCTTTCCTGTTTTCCCTTGTCTTGCTCTTAGCAGAATGAAGGGGGGGAAAAAGAGTTTAAGTATTTTAAAAGAGATTTCTGGTGGAGTTTTGTTGTGGTGTTAACTACAGTGTTTTAAAAAAAATATTTCAGATATTCATTCAGATTAAATGCAGATTGGGAAAAGAAAGCAAGTCAAAAAAGGGGATTAAAACTGAGTTCAATTTTGATGCATTACTTTGTCTTGAAAGAAAGGCCGTGACTTACCCCAAACCTTAAATAATAGGAAAAAACCAATCTTGCTTTATCTTTACAGTGATTAATTTCTGTTTCTCTGCTGCTTGCAAGCTTTAAAATTGCATTGCTGTATCAGGCTTATAATTCAAGTGCCTTAGTATTTGTATTTACATTGAGCAGTGGTTGATGTTTTGAATCCATGTCTTACTGTGGTGAACTGTAGAGCTTCAAGCAGAATGGCAGAGTCCACAGAGCTCTGTAGCATGGGGAGAACTAACTGCACATTCACCTGAGTACATCACTTCCACGTCTTGATTTTGGCCTAGCTTTATGGATGTTCTAGTCTTGCATGTTCACCTCTAGCACACGCTACTTCTCTGACCCACGTGGAAACCTCAGAAGCTTTCAGAAGTGTTTGCACTCACACCAATTGGCACAAACCAGAAAGTTTTGCATGAACGAAGGAGAAGTGACAGACTTTGCAGCATGTCTGTACGGTCTTTGGGGTAAAGCTCTGATACCTCGTGCTTGTTGCAGGTTGGTAATGACTTCTCTCTCTATCTGTGTCTTCACCTGTAAAGTAGGGATGGCAGTTCTTGCTTGTAACTTGCCTTCAGACCTGCAAAGAACTTGACATGGGAAAGCTTGAATGGGTTATTCTGACAGCCTGGAGAGCGGAGATTATAATTTGCTTTTTTGTGAACTGCGGTGCTGCCAAACGCTGCTTTGAAGCAACTATACTGGTGTTAAGGGGTGCATTGGATGTTGAAGGAATATTTTGGCTTTTATTAATTTGCTAGAAATTAACATTAGGCTGAGAACAATCCTGATCTCTTTTTTTTTAAAATCTCAATGAACATAAACCCTTATCAGCTTTCTCCTGTCTGTCTGCAGGGTGGGCTCTCTAGCAGATCCTTGCCTTTTATTTCCCTACCCTGTTTTCTGAGCACTTTCTAAGTGCAGATGTTGGGGGGGTGGTCTCTGGCTCATGTGAATGTATAGGAATTTCAAAAGTTGACTTATTAAAAGCCAAACAATCCTCTTGAGCATTATGGGTTTTAATATTTCTCTCTGGCACCTTCCCAAAACAATAGACTTCAAGGACACACCAGGTACCTTCTGTGTACAGGCTTATATTTCACTTTTTCAATCAGACATTGGTTTGTTAGGTTTATGTTGGTCAGCAAATTGCTGTCTCTGAAATCCAAAATGGATTATTCAGTAATTAAAATATTTCAAGTTTATGAGAGAGTTTGAAATCAATAAAATATTCTTATTTCAGTGGAATGGAGCTATATGTCTGTTAGCACAGAATCCTGTAAGTTATAGAGGAATAGAAGTAAAACTAATAGGTGCTTTCCATCTCCTTTGGGGCTGTTCTCTACAGGATGGTATGTTTAATACCGAGATTTTTTTTAACTCAATCTAATTTAAATATCCCAAGAGATGGGTCTTGTAACATAACTATTATTTTTCATATGCAGTTTTAAAAAGCTGCTCTCTTCGGCTGAGTCATTTAGCATTACAATTGCAATTTGAAACACGCCTTTGCATCTAAAATGCAAAGCAGAGTGACACCTCTTAGTACTGAGGCTTGAGGACAGCCCAGCATTGCTGGCCAAAGGTCAGTAATTATGGGAGCTCAGTAGCTGAGTCGAGGAAAAAGAATATAAAGATTTCTCAGTGCTCCAAGATAACCTGTTCTTGTAAAAAAATGAAAGAGAAATAGGGGAAAAAATAATCCTTTCTTTTTATATATTTTTGTTACCATAGTAATTCTTGTTGTACACTTTATATAAATGTCACCTGCCAGAAATATAGAAACTTCTACTTTGAGGAGAAAAATACTTTCAGCTGTATAATTTTGTCAACGGTAATGTTAGCATTTATCATGGCCAAATCTTTGCAACTGATAAATATTGTTCTGTTTCTAGTTTTTCATTTTTCCCTACTGACATTTTTAAGCTGATATCCTGTAAATGTCAGTATTGCTAATTTTACATCTTGGAAAGGTGAAAGGTTTACAGCTATATATTGGGATGCAGAAACATAATAGAAATAAATTGAAGTCTAATGAGACTTTGAGTAGAGCGCTTTTAAGACTACTTTTTTAGGTGTGGGTTACGTGTATGTTCTTTCTTGCACCGCAGTATGCCCACAAAAACTTTCCTCTTACATCATTTCCTGGGTTTGATTATTTTAATAAGGAAATAAGTCTGTAAACCCACAAAAACTAGCAATCAATTGAAACAGCATTTAAAAATTGTGTTTAAAGCTGATGGAAAAATCATAAATAAGTAAACTCATTTGAAAATTACTCTGGGGATATAAAACTCATTATGGTGTGGTACAAGGTAAGCACCAAGAAAAATCTTGGGTTTATTATACCTACTAGGAAAGTCATCTGAAAGAAAAAGGCTACTGGGAAAGAATTTTTTGCTGATTTGAGGGAATGGTATTGATGAAGATAATTGATTCCATTTGCATATCAGTCACATGTGGTGATGTTGTCTTCCCTTGGTTAAGAATAAAGCTTCTTCCCTGATCTCTAATGCCTAACTGTGGATCAAGGCATATGATACCCACACAGAGGTTGAATGTGAAAGTTTCGAACAACCTTAGTGAAAAACTAAGCAAAATCAGTTTGTAATGTCATTGTCATTTTGGAAATGCAGTTGTAATAGAAAAATAAAATCAAATCCAACTTTTCTTCCTGGATAAACTCCTAACTTTCATTAGAATAATTATTTTGGGTCTTTGTTGCTAAAAATGGGGAAAAGATCAATTTATTATCCCAGCATAAAGCCATGAATTAGCAAAGATTTGAAGATTTAATGCAGCATGAAATTAGCAATTTGAAGATTTGTGGGTGGTTTTTTATTTTTTAAATACTTTGCCCTAAAGAGAATCCTACGGAGGATTTAGACTTCTTGGTCCCCTACTAGATGTTGCAAGTCCTGAAGGGCAGGGATGACTAATGAATGGCAAGAACTAAGAATGGAGAATGAACATGATTGCTGGTTGGGGATGAGCATGGCAGTATCCACAGAGCCCACACAGGAGAAAGGTTGTTGAAAATTTGGTGTTACTGCATCTGAAAAGAAACCCAAAGAAATTAGTGTCAGTACCTAGACCAGAAAGCTGCTTCAGTGAATGGACAGAGAGTGGATGTTTAGCCAGGGATTTAAACCTCACTGTCAAATATGTGGCACTTGAATTACATGTCTGCTACTGGGTTTCTCCATATTTTGAAATTCGGGCTGAGAAGCAAGTTGCTGAAAGGACATTGTGAATTTTACTCAACCCCTGGAAAAACAAAACACGAGACTGCAAAATGGGTTTCTCTTAGTAACATTATGTGGCTTTTTTTACTTGGTTAAGATTTTGCCTGCTTTATTTTATGGTTGCAAATTCTTGGGTTTTGGTTTCATTGTTTACGCTACACTGCTTTGATGCTTTCACAGGCGTACAACTTTTAGACCAACTTGGCTTTTACTGCTAGTGCTGTAACTGAGGCTTAGGATGGAGACCTATAGTGGTGGGTGGGTGCATAGTACTGGTGATATAGCTTGTCACAGCTCTGCAGCGGATTGAGGAGGGAGTGAGTCAGTGAAGGAAGAAGAGACGTCTGGGTGCCATGCAGGTGTTCTGCTCCTGGGGTCTGAGGTTATATCTATTTTTTTTACTCTTCTGCATTATTCCTCCAAACCCCATACATACTTCTTCGGGAGCTCACAGCTTCCATGTGAAAAAGCAGGGCCTGTTCTTCCTGCTATTCTTGCCTTTGGAAGAGTCCCAAACTGTCTTCTGAAATGCTCCTGTAGCCTTCCAGCCCTGCATTAATGATGTCCTTAAGGTAATGGTGCTGCTACCTCAGCACCAGCTGATGGCATTTTCAGACACGCGTCCCTTCCTTTCTTCTCTTGGCTAATGAGCCCAAGGCAGACAAACCCAGCGTGGCTAAAATCCGATGCTTCCCATCAGCTTGCCTACTCTGTTCCCTGATTAATAGTTATGAACAGTAGGTGACTGCAGCTATTTTTCCCTTGGCTTTTGAATTTGTAAATTAGTAAGAATGCACATGCTTTACAGCATAGGGCTCCAGGCTGCAGCAATTCTACCCAGAATAATGAAAAAAAAGGAAACAATTTGGAATCAGGATTCTTCTCTTAAAATTTTTTAGGTTTCCCATACCTATCCTCCTATTGAGGAATCAGTTTTCATGTGAGAGAATAATATTTAATATCTAAGATGATCCAAACCTTTTCTCCCTCCTTTTGTCTTCTGAACTAATGTATCAGAACCATGGTCCTGGAGAAAAGTTAATTTAATACTGCCAAAATGTTAGTCTCATTTTTTCTTCCATCTCACAATAGAAAAGTTACCAAGAAAGGATGAAGAAATGTACCCAGATAATTGTATATGATGAGAATATTTCAAACGTTACAATGATCAGCATCCTGTGGGAAATAATATCTCTCTCTCATGTGATTTGATGAAAAATGGAGCTTGGGAAAAAGGTTTATTGCTGACTAAATGTGGAGACTCATCTGACCTTTTTGCTTAAAATGTTATTTCAAATCTTCTCTACTGAAGAGCTATACTGTAGGTTATCAGTGGTTAAGAAATGCTGGTGTATGCACTTGGTATCCTCATGCACGTCTCTCAGCTTATCTTTATTCTCCGTTTTCAAACCATCTGCTCCTTTCCTATGGTCATTGTTTTCCATATTAATTAGTGTGGAGTGTCTGCTGACTAAATAAGGATTTAAAGACTTAATTCTGATGTGCCTAACTTTGGGGGGGAAAAAGAGAAAATAGAAAAAAATAAAGCGTTGCTGTTTGGAATTTGCAATCATTAGTCTAAAGCTGTGAGTGCACTTCTGGGCGTTTAGGCAGCTTGAATAATTTAGAGCCTTTATATATAGCTGACTTGTCTCATTTGATTTATCTCCTTCACATGGGATTTTGTACTATTTCTGGGTACTTTATTATCACTATTGTCTCTCACATTCATAATACAGAGAGGAGCGTAGAGCGTGAGCAAAGTTTTGAGGGAGAGGGTAGCATCTGCTTACCATCAGTTGATTTAGCAGTAAGTGGTACGTAAGCACATTTAGCCTTGCCCATCGCATAAAGAAAATCAAGCTCTATGAGACACAAGGCCCTTACTTTTCTCCTTTCACACTTCAGCCTGCTATTCTTCCAAGTTTTTCCAACATTTCCAAATTAACAGCACAATGATTGCTAAACATGCGTAGCAATCATCTCAGTATAACTCTGTTCTGTTGGTTCTTGTGATTATTTTTCTCAACGATGTTTTGCTCCTCACAGCATAAATCCTGTGTGAAAATGCAAGGCAGTGATTGGATTGTGTGAAAACTTTTCACCTCCTCTGTCATGTGAAAATTACTAGCCATTTCTCTGCAGAAACCTCTCTCTTATTTGGAGAGAAGCTGTGATGTTGATGGTAACAGCAGCTAACACGTACTAACAGACTGCGTTGCCCGGGGAGGTGCTGGTACAGAAGGATCATAATCTTGAAATAGATGCTGAAGGGCACAGACCTGATGTGGTAGGGCCAAAAGAGCTGGACCAGATTCAGACAAATTTGGTTGTTTCTAGTTTTCGTGGGTTTAGTCTCTTGTGTCCTTCCATGATGCCAATAACACTTGTGCATGCACGTGCACCTTGCATGCTTCGACGCTGTCAAAGACACAGCATTAGAAAGCTGGTGGTGGTACTCCAGGACATTGCTGCAGTTCTGCTGCAGAGTTGTGATCCTTTGCTTTTACTGTATTTGCTGATATTTTCCCCAAAACATGTGAGAGTCACTAGAACATCGGTGAACCATTTGCACCTTTTCCTTCAGATGCCTACAGAGTATCCGAGGGGGCTCTTGCTCTCTGTTTCTTTATAGCTCACAACTGCATTTCTTACCTGGCATTTGTATGAAAGAAATGCTCTTGGTGGTTGTGGACAGGTGTGATTCTGCTGTCCTTTTTCTGAGCACACCCATCAAAGGAGTGAGCAGTTGGGCCGTAGAATTGCACTTACCTAGAACATGCAAAATCAAAAGCTGTGAACTGTCTTTATTTCGCATGGCTTCTTACCCAGGAAAGAAACAAACTGTCTTTATTTCGCATGGCTTCTTACCCAGGAAAGAAACAAAGTTCAGGAGTCTGGTGTGGAGGCTATGTGAAACTTTATTTCAGGAATAAATTATTTCTGGAGGAAGCATAAATCAGTTTTAGCACTTGTAGCTACCTTATCATTCTATGCTATGCTTTTGTAGATGATATTTTATTATGTGTACTGTTGCCTAATTCTGTCAATACCTGATGGGTGTTGAAAATGCCTTGTGTATTGATACAAAAGCATGTATTTGGTCCCTGCAAGCACGCTTCCACCCTTGCAAAAGCCCATATTTGAAACACTGTAATTAAAAAAAGTACTTTGATTTCAATAGCATGTAGTTGCTAAACGTTCCCCTTTAAAACCCAAGTTCTTCCATTCACTTACAATTGCTAGTTTTCGGTGACAAAGCGATCGTCATGATTGTAATTAAATATTTATCACACAGTTCTCTTTTGTCATTTGGATGTTACAAGGCAGGCAAAGATATACTTTAAAGGCTGAATAGTAAGCTATATTATGATAGTATATCAGGCAAATGAGTGTTTGATGGGCTGTGTTAATGTGAGCTAAAAATAAAATCCCATCTGTTCACCTTTCAAACTGCATCAAGACACTGCATATGGGTTGCGGAATAATTTAATGAAACGCAAATGAAAATATGTTTATTTCCATCTTGCCGAAACAAGTGAAACGGGCGACTTGTTAGTAGAGATGTTTTAACAAGCGAGGAATTGTGTGCTTATGGCTTTTCTGGAATACAGTATCACGGCGTTCATTTAAGAGCACAAATGCGTAGATGCAGAGATACTCACTGAAGACACTGTCTCTAATAATCATGTGTGGCTCAAAATCTTGATTACTGGTGCCGAGAGCTTGAATTATAGGAACAATTAAGGTAGTGCTCCATTAACATCAGTCCTGCAGAACTTGTTGTGTATTGTGATCTTCAGAAGTGCTATTTTTCAATGCTCATTTTTCTTAACATTATTTTAATGAGTTCTTTTCATTTATTGGTGAACTAGAGAGAAACTTTAGAGCGGCATGCTGGTTTACGCCAGCTAATGATCTGTTCCATGAAAACAATCTGTTTCGAGGTATGATGTATGCTCTGTATCATGGCTAGGTGCTATACAATGAGAAGGAGATAAAGGGAGGCACCGCTGTCTCCGAGCCATTGTCGATGGTGCTGCAAGTTGAAGCCACTGGAGCAACAATAATTTTTGTGTGTTCAGGATTTTTCAGTGCACTGGTTATTATTTTAATACTCCCACAGGAATTATTTATTTATTCCCCTCCCCCCTTCCACTTAAGTAATTATGTCTTTGTTGATGTGATTGCTTTCATCTTGCTGCTCTGTTGTGTAACAATTCCATGAAAGGTTTTGTCCATTGCTTTTAAGAAACTGTTCATTTTGGTTCTCCTTTATCTTCAGTCTCAAAGCTCAGCTGTTTCCAGCGACTTCAAAGCTCTGATCGCCTCCTTTGGCTGTTTTTCTAACCCAAAATCGAGGTACTACGTAATATGGTAGCTGCCATCAAATGATACAAGGTGATTTGGTTTCTATGTTTAAATAGCTGCATGACCTAATCCTGAAATTAAAAGTGAACTTGCTGTTAATATTTTTTTTAAAAAAGACATGCAGAACACATGAGTCAGGGTGTATGTGTGCATGTCTACGTGTGTGTATGTATAGAAAAGTCAGAGGGTTTGTTTTGTTAAGCAGATTGGATTCCCAAACAGCTGAGATGTGTTACAACAGCTCTCAAAATGAAAGCCACTCACAAAAGCCTTATGCTGGAGGGGGAAAAAACCTGACTTGTCATCTTTTCCAGGTCCCCAAATCCTCTGAAGCTGTTTGACAGGACATGTTAAGCAAATGCTTTCTGTCAGTCTTCAATGTAAATGTTTTTCTTTTTTTTCTTTAAAAAAACCCAACCTGACCCAAAACAAAAAATAACCCCCAAAACCACTTATCCAGGCATTATTTTTAGATGTATGGAGGTATGTGCCATCATTTTTAAAATATACCTATTTTTTTCTTCATCCTGAAAAACAGATCTTATTTAAAAGTAATTTTTCAAAATCAAAGTACTTTCTTTGAAATCTTTGAAAAAAAATTGAATTTAGGTGAAAATTAGTACTCCTTTATTCATGAAACTGCTTTAGTTTTATGAAAACTGGGTGCTAAGGGTGTCTGAAGAAATACCTAATTTTTTTTCTCAGCCAAGTTCTTTTAAGTCTCAGTGGTCTGTTTTGCTGTGTCCTTGCCAAACCTAGGACAGGTACCATGGGCATAAGTAAGTAAATTAGAAGCATTCCTGATTTGTCTTCTGCTCTTGGAAAGGTTGTTAAAAATAATCACAATACATTAGCTAAAAATTCCTAAATCTTTAATGTGAGCGGATAGAGATGAAGAGTACTTATTTAGCCACAACATGTGTGCACAGATGTGAAATGAGAGCCTCCTCATGTGAAATTGTTGTTCATTTTATTATTTGTAAATTAATATAATATTTGTGCTGGTAAAAACCCCTTCATATAACATGCTGGGTTTCAATTATTTGTGGCTACTCAATAATTAAAGTGTATTTTGTTTGTAAACTATTTGATTGACCTCAGAGGAAAACCAAGAAGCAAGGGCTAATTAAAATATAACTCAAATTCTCCATAAACCGTGCCTACGTGAGAATCTGGGAGCTATTTCTCATCATGTCTTCACTTTACAGTTGTATATTTCCATAGTGGAGCTTCAGGAAAACCAGCTTTAAGCATCCTGACAGGTTGCAGCAATCATTAGCAATGCAAACAACTTTTATCAAACTCCTTGTTCTTTTACAGAGAAATTTAGTCAGACATTTGAGACTCAAACTCTTCTTGCAGACTGTTAGATGTTCAGTATTCATTAAAGGCTTTCAGATGCCAATACAGATTGCCACCAGAAATGCCGAGCATTTCAAGTTTGGAAAGCCAGCCTGCCAAGATTTAATGACACGTGTAAGTAACCGACCCCTCCGGGAGTGTTGCTGTGCTGCCTGGTGGGGGAGGAGGGAACAGAGGCCAGAGCTTCGCTTCTTGTTCCTCTGTGGTGTTGGATGTCGTGGCGCTGGTATGGTTTCTTCTCAGAAAAGGTTTGTTTGCTGTGACTCGAGGCACATTTATGCCCTGCAATGCCAACTGCTAAATATCTGAATGTGTTGATGTCACCACAATATATTACCTGGGTTGGTACAGGAGAGTACATTGTATACACACACGTCAGAGTGTGTTACTGATCAGTTGCTTTACATGCTAAGTTTGATTTTATCACCCCTCCAATAAAAACCCCAAATTTACCCTCATGTTTCCTTTCCCCTCTTCCTCCTCTTTTCTGCAGCTAACCTGTTAAGAAAGCTCCATCAATGAAGCCTATTCAGCCTTTTTGTTCCTTTTCCCCATTGCTCTCCTGAGGTACAATATTATGTTAAGTGTGTATACTCTTCCAAGCACTTATTAGGTTTTTTGAAATCAGAAAGGCTTTAAATTTTTCATGTACAAGTTTAGGAAAGGGTGCTACCCTAAAGGTTTATTTTCTTCTGCAGAAGCATCCAGGAGGAATCTCTTTTTTTTTTTCCTTTTTCCTCACCCCACTTCACTCTCCTTTTCCTTTTTTCCTGTCACAAGCTCAAGGTTATAAAGGGAATTCTCATCATAATTTTTTTCACATCTAGGACAACTTCCTCTTCGTTTTCCTTTCTGATATTGCTTGTTCTCATCTGTGTTTCTTGACCTCTCAGGGGCTGTATGCTAAGCTTTCCTTGCCATTACTGATGCTTGTTAATGCAGTGGGCCGAATGGATAAGGAATAAAATAGACGTTAATAGGTGTGTTAGTGTCCCAGAGGTCTTGCTATTGCCAGGCTGCTCCGCCTTCCCCGTGCTGAAGGTGCCCTGTCTGCCCCATGACTCGCTTTCCTTCCCCTGCAACAACCAGACTGCAAAATCATGAGGAAAAATTACACAACTTTGTGTAGATGAATGTTTCTTCTTTTCTTACCCACCATGTATGTTGCTAAAAATTAGCTGAAAATACGGGATCGGTTGTCCTTCAAACCAAACCAGCTTAATTTAATTTGCAAATATCAAGAGATTGTTTCCATTCAAATACTGAAGCCAGTGATAGATAAGTGGCTGAAAATCGATGGAGAGCTTCAGCCTATTAATAACAATGAGTGATCATTAATACCTGAGTAGTGTGATACAGGCGAGCACTTTGGTTCTTCTCCTGCCCTCTCTTCTCACCACAGGCATCGCGTTTTGTAGGACATACAATGTACCATTGTTGCAGTTGATTGCTGCTATCCTACAGTGGACTATGAAGAATTTAGCTGGAAGTTTATGGGATGAATGCATAGGTTTTTTGGTTCTGTAGATTTAACTATAGCACAAAACAATCTATTTTAAAGGTTTCTTTATTTTTCTAAATGTGAAACCTTGAAGGGAAGAATCTACAATCTTATATGCTAAAGAACTGGATTAAGGAAATCGGTTGCTATTGAAGGAAATGCCAAAAGCTCTTTCAAAACTGCCAGCAGAGCTTGGTGCTGTGTTGCATACTTAATTAGCAAGCATAAGCTCTAGAGAAGACTAATTCAGGAATAGTCAGTAAGGACAAGATGTGAAGTGTCTAGGAGTCTCCCAAGGCAAAACTGAAAAAAGGAATTTGATTCACACTTGTCACCAGACAGTAGTTTATATCCACTCAGAAATGCAGGTGGATAGAGACTGTCTTGGGATGCTCCGTCTTGCGAGCAAGGATAAATGCAAAGATGTCCTGAGTCTCAGGTGAGCATCACAATTGCAAGACCAGCCTGTGCTTCTGCTGATGGTCTTGTTCAAACTTCAAGATTTCTCAATAGTGACCTGGCCTCGGTATGTAGGTGAACAGTGTTCCACCTGCATGGACAGTAACAGTGTAAAAACTGAAATATTAGGTTAATTCATTGTGTTGTCCCAGTATGGCTTGGTAGATCCTCTGGTGTGATTCTAAGTGCTGATGAGCATCCTCCATAAGCATGCATCCAGGGAAACTTTGTGGTTTGAATGTAAGCATGATGACCGAGCACTGTGATGCTTAATGACTGACTGACTGTGTTTCTCACGATTCTGCCTTAGGAAGCGTGTACAGTTTGCAGCATGCATCTGTAACCAAACACTTAGGAAACCTTGTTCTTCTATGAATGGCTCCTTTCCTAAGTTATTACACATCCTCAGATCTTTTGCTAACTTTTGGTTATTACACATCCTCTATAAAGTCTCCGCCTCATTGGCTGGAATGTATGTATTAGCTTACTGACAAAAAGCACGTGCAAATCCTATTCCCATTTGTCTTCTAGAAGGCAATTAATGTCCCTTTTCTCTGGTACCAGGTAGCCTATTGGGACATAAAAATAATTATAATACTTGAAACCCTAGCTCATGAAATTTCATGTTTACTTTACTTAAGGTATTTTTACTACAGATCAAAAAAAATCAGGCCAAGACTTATGTTCCCTGGAGATAATTTGGGTGGTTTAACAGAATCTGTTTACCTTTCTCCCTGAGGACAGGTTGGTACTGCTGCCATGTGCAGTGACAGGGGGGCTTAGGCAACAATATCGATATGTCACAATTCATGATGCTACTGCAGGTTCCTATGTTTCTTTCTCAATTCCTTTGAATGCTTCTTGAGTGGTGTGCTCTCACAAGAGTTAGGCTTCTCTAAGTGCTGAAGCTACTTACTAGAGAAATCCTATTAAGTAATCTTATTCTTCATATGGGTGTTTTTAAAAAAAAAAAAAAGAGGAGGGTTGTTCCCTTTTTAAGGCACAAAAAAAGAGAATATAGTCTAGGTAACAATATTCCAACCCTTATTCTGTGCTGTATGGCTGCACTTAACTCTGCACTGATCTGCTGCTACCATTTGTGATTCAGTTCAAAGTGCTTTGCTGGAAAAGACAGTGTTTCCTACCCAGGATGTGTGGTGTGGAGGGAAAAGTGAACAAACCCTCCTAGCTTGTGTGCATAAAGAAGGGGTTAAGGTCTTTGACAAACTAGAAATGTATAAATTCTGCTTGAGAATAAAAATATTGATATCCATTCTATCCAAAAGGTCACTTGGAGCTCTCTTTCATGGGACATGCCTTCTGAGCACCCCACAATGCCTTATGTAGGAGGGGGTTGTACGTTGTGGTTGGAAATGCTCATCGTCAGCTGCTACACACTTGCTCCACTGAGCAAACCCTTTGCCTGCAGTAAGGTACGGGTGGCAGCATGCCCCAGGCAATGCACATGCAGTTGTTAGGTTTCGCTGTAGCTTTAAGTTGTCTAAATACAGTCTGTACTTCTCTCTTAACAAGAGAGGAATAATAAGGAAATTATTTGGGGCACGTTAAGCCCATTTGTAAAACTGCCAAATTAATTTTGTATCTGACATATTACTTGTTAAGTATCTGATCTGCTCTGTCAACAGACTAAATTCTATTCTAATGCAAATGAAAACCAAATTAAGTTAGCCAAACACCAGAATCCTTTTGTGTCTCTTTTTCCTCCCAACTCTTTCATACCATGTTCTAGGGATGACTCTTGCAGGCTTAATACAGGATTTGGTTTCAGGGAGTGTTACTGTTGTAAAATAAAAACCTTTATTTGTCTGCAGCTTGGAAACCATCTCACAGTCTAAAAGTCAGTACAGATAAATCCAAATCACACCTGAGTACGTGAGGCGTTCTGCGTGACCTGCAGTCCCTCCCTGCAACCCTTCTCATGACCTTCATTTTAATTAGGTCCACAAAGTGAAGTAAGAGGGAAGGAATCTTTCCTAAGGAGACATCCGCTGAAGCTGTGCAGGGGTTCCCTGAACTAGCTGGTACAAATGCCTGAGAGCATCTCTGAGGTGAAAGATCCCCCAGGGGCGGTGTTTGCAAGAGTTTGGTAAGTCTTTGGGGCAGGCTGGGTTAGTGCATGCACTGATGCTCTTGCTCCATCTCTTAGGTATGTCTTGAGGCTCCTGGTCACTCCTCCTCCAGAGTTCTTCTGTCTTGATGGGCATGTTTCTACTTACTCTCGCTTTTGGGTACTTGGATTCTTTGTTTTAGTGGGATTTCTTCTTTATCCCCCCTCTGACGTTTGTTTATCGCACACTTGTATAGTCTATAGGTAGTGTCATATGTCCCATGAACTTTATCAAGGTGGCGTGAATCCTGCTATCATGTAAATGCAGTTACAGTATAAAGTTTAATAGTTTGAAAGTTTTATGTAAGAAGAGTAGCTTTTAGTGTGTAAAATTATTTGCAGTACCATGACCGTGGAACTTAGAATTTATAGAAAATTTGTGCTTGGAGAGCAGCTCTGAAGGAATGAATGGGTTAATGACAAACAGAAGTGTTGAAAGTAGCCTTTCTTGTACAGACCATGCTTTTACTGCCTTGCAAATGAGTTCTTAGCTAAAAATGTCAAATTGTTACTCTAAGCTTAGTATTCAAGCCTATTGAGATATTGAGGCCAGCAGATGAAACAATGCAAACTGTTCTGGAGGAAACAGTGAGGAGGAAATGGATACTTTTTTTTCTAATCAGATGAAAATTACAGATGACATAAAAATACTGGTTGCATCCCTTGTTAGGTGTCTGATCCTTGTCCCTTTTCCCTGTCTACTCCCAAAATTATCTTTGCCCATCCTGCATAAATCTAACATTTTGAAATGTCTGCTATACCACTTTGTTTCCCCCAAAATGGGCCTGACATTTCTGGCAATATGCAGATTTTCCGAGGTGTTTTTTCAGAAGTTTGAGTGGAATAGAGGTATTCCCAGTGTGTGGCAATTCAGTGTATTCTCAGGGATGCAGAATGGGGAAAAAGAAAAAGGTAAGAATATGGTAATAAATGGTTAAAAAGGGTAGAGAAATACTTAGTAGGAAAATGGGAGCTGTTTACCAAGAGTGCAGGTAATGAGTTGTGAATTCACAAGCATGTTCATATCCTCTTGCTTGTTTCAACCATATAAACCCCTGGCTGAAATGGATGGGCTCTGTACTCCAGCAGTGCCTGGGGTCAATGTTACCCTGAGCTCCAGGGACTAAACAGAGCAAAAATTAAGATCAAAGTTAGGAGTGCTTTTCTCTGTGTGATATATGTCCCTCTGATTCGTGTTAATATGGAATAATGTTGGGGGTGCATAATGACAGACCCTTGTATGGCCATGGGCCTGGGAATGACAGTTTGAGATTTTGCATGTACTGAATGAAGTATGTTGAAGTATCATCAAACTATATAAAGGATGTGCAAATCTTCGCTTAAAGGACCACAATGTAGCACATTGTGTGCATTGTGAAACAACTTGTCTCTGAAAGGACGGCGATCAGCCAGCAGAAGAGGGAGGCTCCTCAAACCCGCGGAACCAGCTGTCCGACCATTAGCAAGACAAAAGTTACAGGACCTGACCGGCACTCCAGCATGTCATCTTCAGATGTATATGGTTATGTCTTGGGGGGTTGCGGGGGGGTTGTCATGCACTCCAGCATGTCAGTTTAAGCCCGTGGGCTGTGTTATCCCTGAAAGGTATATAAGCCAGGACTGGGACTGTTCGGGGTGCGTCTTGGTGGGGCGGAGACTCCCGGCACACCCAGTGCTGACTGTGCACCCCAGCACCGTTTGCTTGCCTTTATTCGTTTAATAAATTGTTCGATTTGGTTTAAAATCCTGTTTGGGACCAAGTCATTTATAACACTCTGAATCTGCAGTGACAACAGTTGTTAGGTTTTTTTGTCTTAAAAAATGTAATAAATTCAGCAGCGGAACAAAATTTGAACTCCCAGAAAAAATTATCTTAAGGGTCCTGTGGAAAACGTGTAAAATCCAGTACTGGTGTGTGTATCTAAGAAGTTGTTACTGGTGATGCCCATTCTGAGCGATGCTCATTACAGCTATAAAAATACTTGTAGCACAATCTGTAAATGACCCCAAAAACTGGACGTGTGGAACTGTGTGTGAAGCTATACCTGGAAGTGTACAACTCTTGTATTTAAAGGTTTTTCTTTTGACATTATCTTACCTGTGTACATTTAGTCCAAAGGCTGTAATATGTAGGCTGCCAAATGATGTAAAGCATTGCCTGCTGCGCATGCTGGAAAAAGGAAAGTGGATGTGCTGAAGTCACAAGAAAAGCCCTGTCCATAAGTTGATGAGTACACAGAGCAGAGTTCTCCGGAAATACCTAGTCTGTGCTGAGCATGATCTCTCCTCAGATCCCGGTCTGATACCCTGAAGCAGATTGTGCATTTCACTGTGTTTCAGTGATCCCTCCTGTTTCTATGGCTGAGCTACATGCACTGTGTATTGGAAGTACTTTGAAGACATTGAGACAGAAGAAAGTCGAAGGCAAGTTTATTTACCTTTGTCAAACCTGTGATATCTTAAGAGCTTGTAATGATTGTATAAAGAAACAAGAGGCAATTTAGATTTGAAAGATAAACCCCTAAAAAGCCTAAGATGTGCACAAGAGGGAAGATAAACAAGACCATCACATGGTGATTTAGCTATTCTCCTAACATATTTAATTTGTGGCCCTCGAGGAGTTTATAAGAATGGCTTTGGAAGCTCTAGAGAAAAGAGAGTTTGCTCCTGCCTTAATGCCCATGCAAAATACAGTCAGGTGTAGAAACTGGCTTTAATCTTGAAAAAAACCATAGGTCTGAATGGTTTTAGAAGGCTTTTATATAGGTTTGTTAGCAGTTCGGGATGAGGGTGGGTGATAGCCAGCCACACATAGAATAGTCCTCTGAACACTCTGGTCTGTACATGCTGTGAACTGTTCTCTTAATTCCATGTCTTTGTCTTTGAGCTGATGGGGAAACAGGGGTTTGCTCGAGATGCTGAACCGCTGCAGGCTGGGCACTGCTGTTGTGTGCTTCTCCCACAGCAGTGCTGACCTATTTTAATTGCTTGCTCTTCAGAGTATGACTTTGAAATCTGCTGTAATCAAACTGAATTTGTAAGTCCTGCTGTAAGATTTCACAGCTAGAGAGTCCTTAGCAAGAAATGCTTTCTGTGAATGATGCTTGGGGAACAGGTTTTCAGGTAGCTGCTTTTCTTTTGGCAACACGTCTGATCAAAAATTCACCTTCACACATTGGTATATAGATGGATCTGAGGCAATTGCAACAGAACAGAGATGGACAGATGTTGACCAAGAAAATCCATACCTTAGGAGTTGAAAAGAACAAAAAAGTATCCATATTGTTTTGTACACTTTGGTTCCTGTAAACATCAAGTCAACTTTATTCTGAAAGTAGAGAAAAACTGTGGAAAATAAAATGCTGAAATATGTTTTGAAAAAAAAGACAAATGAATCCTGGTGCCTTCACCCTTCTAACAGTTGTCCTATTTCACCCTTCTTGCAGCCATCCATATTTCCTGTTCCCAGGATCACCAGTCCTGTACAGGACAACAGACACTCATCTGGTCAAGCTGCCAAAACAATTTCTTGTTACTCCTGTGATCAGTCATAAACTCAAATTCCTGAGTACTTAAGTCCCAGTTGAAGTCAACTAAAGAAAAATGTTGAGGTTCACCTAGATATCCACATGAAATTTTAGAGCAGTTATGTGTAGATGAACATAAGAGCTGTTTGGAACCATTTGCCCAGCTTTGCATGTGAAATGTTGTTTGGGCTGAGATGTATGTGATTTGAATGTTTATTGCCAAGTCCTAATCAAAAATCTCCTGCAAAAATGAAAGTTTTATTTATTGGACAGAAAGAGACCTGTTTCCTCTAAAGCCCCTGAAAATACTAGCAATCTGAAGGCCCTTACTTAGGGTTTCTATGAACTGAAGGAGGAGAGGGAGGAAAAAAGTGAAGTGCCCCAAAACATCTGACGCAACTCCCTGTCTCTCTCTGGAATTAGCTTCTCCTCTGAACCCAGTCTCTTCAACACTGAAGCTCTTAGGAGTAGCTGAGAGCAGTTGGCAGGCAAGTGAGAGTAATTAATCTGTTGTCCATCTCTGACTATATATTTAATTTGTTAAATAATATAAGCTGTGAGAACCTCCAAATAGTGATTACAGTCTGTAGGAATGGGCTATTTTCTTTAGGTGGGATGTGATCCTTGGACGTTAGAGAATGTCAGGCTGCTCTATCCGAGCTGCACACACTGCTTAGTGATGTGCTTCTCTCCAGAAAAAAATCTTTTATATGTTAATTTAAGCATCCAAATGCAGAAGTTGGAATTAATGGAGATCAGCCTCCATGTTTCAAAAAACGTAAGAGATTAAATTTGCAATTAGTTAACTATGGTCTATGAAATATGCAAAAGTCCCTGACTCTTCAGCAAAGATTTCCACCCCCACCCCCCCCACCCCCAAAAAAATAGGAGTTCTATAGCAGTTTGTGCTTCATGTTCTTCAGGGCTTGATTTTTCTGTTGGGAAAATTACCCATTAAATTTTTTTCTACTCGTTAATAAATAACTTAGAGCTTAAACTTGAATTTTCAGAAGAGTGAAGGAATAGATTACATTAACTAAGAGATAGATAGGAAAATAAATTTTCACTTCCTGGAGAAAGAAACAGATTGTGTCTCTTAATGAATTTGCATTTGTTCAAGTAATTCTGTAATCAGTTCAGAATCGATCTGAATCGTATCAACGTTTATTATTTTTAATAATATCTGGACTATAATAATCAAAACAGAAGTATAAAAATGCTGATGAACTGTTGATACTGGGGAGGATGGAGTATGTGAATACACTCCTCCCCATCCAAAAATAATTAAGGATGTATCCAAACATTCTGGCCAAAATGAGCCAGATCCTCCTTAATTTCCTGTTGTTGTTTTCTTCTAGACAAACCAAGCTGAAAAGAGACACTGATTTAATTTGGGAAGGAGTACGTTGTCTGTCTGATGCCTTGTTTTCTGCTTGCTCGTGTCTTGCCAACAATTATCTTGTCAAAAAATAACGTAGGCAACCAAGAAGCAGTTAGAAAAGTTCTGATAGAGGTAAACTTTTCTTACTGCCATAAAACTTGATCTAAACCCAATCAAATATTATTTCAGGAGCTTATCTGTTTTTTTTCCCATAAGACAAATACTGCCTTTACAATTGACATTTTCTGGACCTGAATTCCTGCACGTTAATGCATATTATGGCACAAAACAGATTTAGACCTGGAATTAAGATTAATTAGAGAAAAAGAGAACAGAGCTGTGTCTGTGCTCTTTTCCAGTACTGTTTGTTGAAAAGGATGTGGCTGGAGTGCTCCTGCCCTCAAAGTGTCCTTGTGGGACACAGGGATTTTGTCGCTGGGAGCAACCTGGAACATTACACTGCTGCTGGCATCCATGCCAATGCGGCAATATCTGTAGGAAGGAGCAATCTCTTTTTAGACTTCTATCGATTAGTCTAATCAACTTTAAACTCTGAACAATTGTTCTCAATCTGTTTTAGCTTTAAAGGTTTCTGTTTCTTGCTCAGATCAAAGAAAGCTTTTGTGTCCAAAAGATGATCTCTTTTTTTTCCAAAAATAGCAGTTGAAAACCTTTTCTCTCCCTCCAGTCCTTGAGTTATTTATATCATTAAGCCATCTTTGGTATGACACAGCTGGTACTTTTGGTGTGTTTGTGGTCATTTGCCAGCTCTGCCCAGTGAGGAACTGGACTTTTTTTTTTTTTAATTCTGGGTGATCTATGTGTGTGTGCATGTATGTGTACATAGATATATATATATCTATCATGTATAGAGACTGTAAATATATATCTGGATTAACGTGACGCCTAAAAATCTATCGAGATGTTGGATTTCTTGATGCAAGGACATACCTGACTTGGCATTTCTCCTACCTATTGGACGAGTTCAGGGGAGAAACAGGATCCTCTTGTTATAGATGCAGCTTGAAATGTTACAGAACCATGAAATTGGGAGCGAGGAAGGACGGGCAGTCTGTGGTGGGGTGGAAAATCTGGTCTTCTGTTCGCTTTAGTGCTGCAGAATGACTTTCGGTGGCAGCTCATGGCAAGCTTTATAAAAAGATGTACATCAGCTCTCAAAAGGGCGCTGGCTTGCTTGGGATAGAGCTTTGTCTGGAAGATGCTGTAAATGTAAGGATTCGGGCTAAAAGTCAGAATGAGATTGAATTTACTGCTTGGATTTTTCTTTTAGGCAGACTTGGAAACTGATTATGCATTTAATAATGCGGGAGCATGTGATGGCTCAAACATAATTTTCTTTCTTTACTTTTCTGGTTCTTTGTAAAGGTTACAGTATCATCTTTTGGGGCGAGTATGGACACTTTTTCATTTTTACGTTTAACAGCAAATATTGAAAGTATGGTGATGTTATTTGCCTTAAATTTGGAGGCAGGGGGCAGGATCCCACTGTTTAGTAATAGAAGGAAAAGGTTTTATAATAAAGTTAGCTAATACTTGTGTACAAATATAAAAACCCCTCACACCTTTTAAAGGAGACAAAACTGATCTTGCTGAGTTATCACAGCATCGTAACTCACTACCGTGTAATCTACTTATGAGACATTTAAAGAAAATATTTTTTAAGTCTGCTTATATACCAATTGTATATTTGGTAGTAATTCTAGAAAATTCTTTTCCTTTTTGCTGAATGTGGTGTTTTAGAGTAAAATTACAGCACAGTTTCTGCAGGTCTGCTCAGTAAATATGCCCCCCGTTCCTTCAGAGGGGGAACTGAATTGTGACCTCCAGTTCCAATTACACTAAATCACTTCTGAATGTGTGATGTCCTCCAGAAAGGCTTGTGATGAATAACTCATGATACTTGCCAATTTACTGGGACCATAACCATCTTTCTCTTCTGTATTTTTCGGTATCTAGTACAATGTGACCTTGTCCCACAGTTCTGAATTCCACATTGTGGCTGTAATATCCACGTGCATCGATAATATGATCAGCTGTTTCTCAAAATTTCTCTGAAAACAAATGAGACTAACGAAGGCCTGTAAGAAAATGGTGATGGCATTTGTAACTGCTCACGAGTCGAAAAAGCAGCAAAATGCTGTTACAAAAGTAGTTTGCTTTGAACTTTTGTGCCTGTGCTTAAATATTCACGAAAGTTTGGAAATGGTTTCTGGCACCTCATTGCCATGGTGATCAACTCTGTGCATGATATAACAGCATGAGTCAGTGCAAAACAGAAACCCAACCATGCTTCCAGCCGCTGTATTTATTTACATTCATATACGCGGTGAAGAAAATGTTTTGCTTTCCCTATTAGCCATGAATAATGTGTAGCAGCAGAAGCCGCAGGAAGATGTAAGGGGGGTAGACAAACACTGGAGGAAGAAAATGTTGAGGTAAATATAATCTTTGGTTGTTAATCCAAATTATGGAAATGCAGGGTGCAGCAATGATTGGGGCTGTCTGCTGCCAGAACAAAGATGTTGAAGACTTTATGTTGGCTGGTATAGAAGTCTTTCTGGTAGCACTAATGCCAAGGATGTTATTGCATTGTGTCAGGAAATCATGAGGCTCTGAACTTAAAGATCAAAAATTCAAGACAAGGTTTTTATGCCGTACCTGTATTTTTAGTTTTCAGTGGTCTCTATTTGTCTGGAATTTGGCTTCTGCTTGAATTGTTATATTTATTTCCCCTGTTTGTTTCATAATTTAAAAAAAATGGCTTGAAAAGACTTTGACATATGTAACAGAGGCTATGGTATTTATAGCAAAGCAAAGAGAGGTTAGTTTAACTGGACAGTGTTCCTATCTAGTCCGGGTCTGCCTGTGTTTTCGGCCTCCCACATCTCTGAGATGTCAGACTGGTAAATAAGGATCGTGTTCTCCAGATAGAGTAGTTTTAATTTTGTTGTTGTTGCTTCCTTCACACGCTCTTTATGTAGTGTTGCAGAGAGCAGGAGCTAGTTGGATCGAATGAAGGGGCAGTGGAAAATGGACTGTGGGGTTCAGTTGCATGTAAAACCATTAAGTGTAAGGGGAAGCTTGGCCGTGAGACCTGGGTGAAGCCAGCTCAGATACAACCTGTAGTGCCCACTCACCTTCAGTCCTTCACTTGGCAGCAGCATTGTCCTCTGTGCCATATAACTTTCCACATTTCATAAATATTTGAACGTTTTTATCTTGCAAACAACCTTCCTGAGTCTGTTTTGCTACACAGCTCCTGTTTGTCTTATTCATTGTGTGAAGCCTCAGTAGTAGTTCTTACTTAAACCAGAATCTTCACTACTTAAATCATCCTTACTTTAAAGGGAAATCTTTGAGGCTGTGGAGTATTTAGCCGGATGAATACAGCTTGGTTTACTTACGGCAGGGGGAGAGCACCTGTGTGCTTTCAGCTCCCCTCTGGAGCTGGGCTTTCCCTGGTGCTGCCTGTGATAGTAATACCTGTTTCTTTTGGAACAACACCGTAAATACAGTCCAAGCCAGTGGGTTGACAGAAGGTTGGGTTGTCTAGTGCTTGGTGTCATATCACTGCCACCCCCTCTTGACAACAACCACTTGCCACAAGGTCCTACAGTTCTCTCTTGGGGGTTTTCTGTCTTTTTAACCCCTGTGCCTTTGAAAGTACTAAATCCACTTGGATTGCACCAAATTTATTTAAGCTTTCCACTTTCTTGAGTACTTTTTCTGATGTGGAGTTCCATAAGAGGCATGCTGTGTGGCTTCAGATGAGAGAATTTTGAGACTGAAATTACAATAATATGTCCAAACTGCTGTCAGTCACATCAGAGGGGTTTGGACAAATGGCCATAGTGGCTGTTTTCTTCCTCCCCCTTTTTGTGTTTGTGAAGACATAGGCTGCTTGGTGAGCTTGTTTCACAGCTTTTGGAGGGACCTCTGACTCTGTTTCTAGACCAGAGCTCCCAGGACCTTTGGATATTTGAACTTTTAGATGTTTATTTGGATTATTTCTTTCTGGATTTCCCCATTGGCAAATGGGGATAGTGCTGTGTAAAACGGATGGCAGTGCCTGAAACGTAATGCAAAGAAGGAAAGAAAAAGCTATGAAACTAATGTGAGCTGATGTAAGCTGCCAAGGAAATGACAGAGGGGTAAAAATATGGGATAACTTTTTATGACAAAAAATAAAAGACAAATAATAGGTAGAGGGCTGTGCAAGAACGCTTTGCGTTCTCCCCTGGATCTGCTTTGTCCTTACGCTTGCCGCGAGAGCTCCCCGGCAGCGTCTGTGAAGGATATTTTTTGTGAAAAGCCAAAAGCAGTGGGGGGAAGGTGGAATTACCACAAATTATTTTTCTCTCTTGCCCTGATCCGATTCTGTTTCCCTCCCTGGCGGTCCTGCTTGCCACAGAGGAAAGCAGCACAATTCCAGTTGGAAGAGGTTGATTTTTATTTTTATATTTTTAATTTCCTGTTGAAGTATTGGTTGAAAGTAATGGGTTAGGGGGCTCAGTCAGGGACTTCTACAGATAGTACCACAGTAGCCATGTGCCATTGCCAGCCACTTTCCATTCTGTCTTATCCTGTAAAACTCACTAGCAGCAGTGTGTTTTGCAACATGCTGGGAACAGCACAGGTATTGTGACAATTTGCAAGGCAAAACCAAACCTTCCAACCTTTAATTACCTATTTGCAGAACTTAGTTGTGTGCTCGTACTTAACTCCCACCTTTTCTCCTTTTCTGCCTTTTCTGGGCTATGAAGCCCTGGCAAGACAGGAGAGCCGTGATGTTTCTGTGGGTAAATGTAACATCAGCTTTTAAAAATTAAGGATAGTAATGAAATAATTGGAAATATTTTAATCAGGCTGAGCTCATGAACTTTACTGGACCCTACAATTTTCTGACTACCTCTTGTAAAGCAAGAGTCAGGGTCACTGGAGAGAGTTTCCTGCCTGTAAAGAGTTAGGCTCTTTGATTCTCCTGCTTAGTTACAGCGCTGCGGGACCGGTCCTGTCCGTTTTGGATTATTTTGGCTCTTCTGACATCCCCTCCCAGTTCCCATGTTCAATCCAGAGCTAAGGCATGGTACAGCTTACAGAACTCTTCGATTTAAGCAATCGGTGGACCTTAAACATTTGACTGTTTGTAATTGTAATCATGCAGTAAAGTCTGTTGATGGGGTTGGGTTTTTTTTGGTTTTCCTTCTCAGATTTCATTGCTTTCATTGCTTTCCAAAAAAATTCACTTGCTAGATCTGGATTTTCTTTTCTGCTGTTAAGTGTTCAACAGGATACCGCAAGGTTTCTTCACGTGTGGTTTCTGAACCATTTCAGAGTGAAACCAGCAGTGGCAGCAATCCGAAACCAGCGTGGCTGTGCAGCCCTGGCAGCGATCTATTTGCAGAGCCACCTGACAAGCAGGATGCTCACCTGCCTGGGTGTATTTCTCGATACCACTGCTCTAGCGCATTGCGGAGCACTTTCGCAGCGGGTAACGTGGCAGGTGTCACTTGGAGGGCTTGTAAGCCGTTCAGAGTGATCCTTTGCTAACTCCACGTGCCATATTCGTGATTTCAGCTCTGAAATCATACACTAGGTAAATCACGCACGCTGTGTGATTGTCATTTGACTGAGAATAATTATGTAGGTAGTTATTGACCATCACTGAAGTATTAATTGCTCTCCTAATAGAGCTATTGCAATTCCCTGCCAGGTCTTTGGCTCTCTGCCACGAATTACTTTGCTCTATAAATCCTTTCAAGAACTCATGTAAAAAGCCAAATGCAAAAAGACTTTTTTCATGCTTATATTCAGAGTGATCCATTGCTGACTGATTATCACACTGTTCAGGAAAACATTGTCTTACAGAGCTAGAGGGTAGCTGCCTGGAAAGATGGATTTGAACTTCGTGTATGTAGGAGTGTGGAGGCTTCAGCACTACAGCACAGGGATGCAATACAACAAAAGAAGAAATAATTAAGATAATGCAACATAGATAAGAGGAAGCCAGGAAGAAGTGATAAGAGATGGTAGGAACCAGAACACTTCATTGCATTTATGGTAGGAGGAAAATTAAGAGCATCTCGGAGATTATACAGCTTAATTAAGCCTAATGTTGAAAGAGTTGTAGCTGGAGAGACAGCTGCCTGCTGATGGAAGTCAGGAAGCCCAAAAACTTGAGAAAAATCAGTGTTAAGAAACTGCTTTGTGTTGCTGAAGAACTGAGACAAAAATGCCATCTGGTTGGAATTCCGAGAAAATAGCAAATTCACAGAATTGTAGGGGTTGGAAGGGACCTCCAGAGATCATTGAGTCCAACCCCCAAATTAACTCTTCACTCTTGGCTTGGTGGGGTTTTTCTGTAGGTTCTGAATTGGAGCCACTTTTTGTTACTCTAGTTTTTCCATCAGTTATTTGAACTGAAAGGATTTCTGTGTCCAAGTGAGTACTAATTCTCCACATATGTTGGACAGAAAATTGGAAATACATAACAGGTGAACCAGAAAATGACATATTTTTTTCAGCCTATTTCATTTCTTTTCAACATTTCACTGATGTGAAGTCCTTAGGAAAATGTGATCTAAAAATGCTACTATGCTTTTTTCGGGGTGGGGAGTAAAAAAAAAGTGGCTGAATTTATTAGAGCTGTTTAAAGTACGGGTATAATTCACAAATTCTCATTTCTGATCACTTCAGGTAATTTCTCAGTGGGGTTTCTCTCTTCTGTCCTATATGTTATGTGGCTCTTTCAGAACTTAAAATCACAGACATGTAAACAGTGTAAACTGAAAAACAATATCAGAAGTGAGCTGTTTAACAGGACGACTGGTAAAAATGAGTTGGTCTAGTCTAAAGACCTTAAGCTGGCCACTTGCTATTTGTGCATGTACACTGCAGTGGTGCTGCACTGGAAGTGATGTGCTGTAAGAGGAGTATCCTTGTTGCCCTCCTCTACAGACCACGTGCTTAGCAAAACTGCAACTACCACAGAAACCAGTGAACGGTTGTCTTCCCAGTTGGGCTTTAGATTAATGTGGTGAAAGGGTGAAGAGGCTGTGCAAACACAGAACCAAAACTCAGCGCTGAGTTTTCATCCCTGAGGAAGAGGAGCTTCTCAAACCAGGGAGACTTCTCTAGCTATTGGCTTTTAACCCCTCTTTGGAATGGTCTGGGCTCTATCCCAAAAGATAACTCTGCAGATCTCTGAATAGGAAACATCACAGATGCTTCTGGGAGAAATCAGTCCTGCATTTTCTTCCTCAGGGCGGTCCTGTCAGAATTCAGGCACGTCAGCAGCTTGAAAATAGTGCAGCCCAACTCTTACGGCTGCTGCAACAGTATTTGTTGTAGGGTAACATGAAAATCTCTGCATCATTGGTACAGTGAGGCCTGGAACAGTGTTCTGTTCCCAGGGCCATGGAGAAGTTTAGTTCCTGTCAATGGCCACCGTGGGGCCTCGAGTGTGTAAACGCCCCAAACCTCAGCTTTTCACAAAAGCTGTGAAAGTGCAGCTACATGCAATGCTGGAGACTAAGCAGTACACAAGCTGTGAGTAACAATTTTTGATTTATATGCTGCACTGAGCCAAAACAGAGGCATTGAGAAGGTCATCACCCACAGTTACTCCTACTGTGATGGCTGCGGGTTGACATTCCCAAAGCCAATAATGAAGGGATGCTTTTTGTTGCTTTTGTTGCTGCTTTAAATGGGGGAAAATAAGTGAAAGTATGAACAAACTGCTGTAATTACAAGGCTAAATGCAACTCCAGGTGTGTAGTGATGTCAGTGCATGCTACTGGGGATGGTTTGGGAGCTGCACTGGTGTGTATGGCATTAAACGTGTTCCTTAATAAAGCGTGAACTGAAATGTCTTGCAGAGTCCACGAAAATCAGCATCCTTAGGGGACTTATTCCCTGTTCTCATGATTTCACTGCCTCATTGATTCCCTAAGTGAGTATTTTTCCATACAGCTGGAATGGATACTTGAGGGGCAGTGGGTCTGTACACTTTGCTGTTCTCCATGTAGCCAGGCTGCCTGCTCCACCCACCCCCTCCTTGGTTTTTCCTTGTTTTCCCCTCCTTGGTTTTTCCTTTCTCTTTTCTAAAAAAACACCCCCCATAAAATCTTTTAAGGTTTCATATTGGTTTTAAATCTGAGCCTTTAATTCTACATCTGTTAGGTATCCCTAAAATCCATTATAGCGTAATAATATCTGAGGTAAAACGGAGAAAGAAAGGAACAGTAGGATTTCTTTTAAAGGATGCTTTTAATACAGCTTTTACTGCAGATGCTTTCTGTCTCACAGCTAGGTGCAAACAAGATGACTATTCTGATGAGACTTGTATAAAGGTAGTGACTTGAGACGTGGGCAGAAATTTTAGAGAAATGCCTGGCTTTGTTAGAAATTCCCAGATTTTTACTTTTATAAATATAAATGCCTCTTCTGCTGTCTTTGCGTGGATTGTATGGCAATTGGGAATAAAACTTTCTGCAATAGGAATGAATGTTATGGAGGGGGGCAAAAAATAATCCAGACAAGTGCATAAGGTAATGCTGGTAGTTTCAAATGTGTCTGACCATAGGCTACTAGCAAAGGGAGAAAGAAATGGCTTTTCTTATGTCGCCCAGAGCAGGTCCTGCCGATTTGCCTCTGGACAGTTAGTGCTAAACCCTGAGGCTCTGAAAATTTTCTGTCCTGTCTTGCTTCATTTAGTTCTCAGGGGCTCCTGACGAAGCGGTCACCAAGCACTTCCTCTGGAAGACTGATTCCCTGACTGCAAAATTTCACTGTCAAGATAATTCTTGCTATTTAGGCTGTATTTTCACTGTCAGGAGCATTTCTCGATGTTTGGTCTATACTTGACCATTCTTAAGTTCCTTGTATATTCTTGAAGAACTCATAAATAAGCTTATATAAATCCTGCTCCTTGGTGTTTTTTCTCCTCTAGTTTGTACTTTCTCTTGCCGTTGGTAGGTCTTGTTTCTAATGAGCAAACATCACAGGGTTTTTTTTTTAACCCTTTAAAGGTTTATTTGTTATTGGAGAGAGGTTGTGTGACACACATGGAGCGTAACTGTAATTGGTTTGTATGTATCTATAAATATACATTAAACCACTACTACTTAGAAAATGAGGCCATGGCCAGTTTCAGCAGAACCTGTTAGGAGGCATTGTTTTTTCCAGAATAGCTTAAAGTTCTTTGGTGAATGTGTCACTTAACTAATAACGCTTCATGCCTCTGAAATATTCCCTGCAAATGGCTTAATCCAATTAAAGTAATTGGGTTATTGATCTATGTCCCATTCTGACTCTTTCGTCTTGCTCCAAGTCCTTTCATCCTTCTCTGACTACCAGGATTCATCAGCTTTCTTTTACACCTACGTTGCAGGTGACTCTGAAATACGAGCTCCTGCTTGGAAGTTGTAAAGTTTCCATGGACTTTGCTGGGTAGGATCAAAACTTAGCATCCTTAGCAAAGGATGCTAAGGTTTCTGTCTCCCTTCCTTCCTGCCACTCGAGTACTTGTGTCGTTAATTACAACAGCCTAGCGCGTGTTTCTGTAAGGCACTGGGCAAGGACCTAAATGCAGCAAAGCATTTTATTTTTAGATTTTAGCTGTTTTGGTTTGGGTCTCTTTATTAAGAGAAGTGACCTTCTGCTGTCTTTGCGATTAAAATGATTGCAGAGAGCACGCAGCGTTAGGATGAGGCAATCTGCCCTATGGTCTGTTTCAATTTTAGTGCCACTTTTTTGGCCTGTTTTTTGCCACCGGTCGAGAAACAGCTCCCAACCAGTAGCAATCCTGTTTTGTAAAGGCGGTAACGCAGATAAGAGAGACGAGCTGCAAGTTAATGTGTGTGGAAATATTAACGGGATGCTTACAGAGTGGCGGGGCTGTTGAGTGCTCCTATCTATGTGTTGCTCTGGCTGTTTGTATTTGCCTAACCTTCTGTTATCAAATAAAATCCAGAACAAAATACAATTCCTGTCTGAGACAAATATGACTGGAATCCCCAGGAAGACTCAAAAGGTCAGATCACCTGTTTTGAAATATTACTCCTCGGTATCTACAAAGTCTTAGTGACATTAAACACTACAATGTGTAGTTTGCTAGAAGGTACGTACCCTGGTGTTATATGTTTAAAGCACAGGCTGTAACCTAGAAATAAATATTCTGTGACCAGTATTTGTTTAATAAGAATATTGTGGAGACGGTTATTAATTTGGCAGTGGGTTAACTCCAAATCTTTGGTGCTCCTGGCACTTTGTGGTGGCTCTCACCTTGTCCAGGGACTATCTCTAAAGCTGACTTCCACACCTAGTTATTTTGAAAAGCAAAATGGTGATTGCTTTATGCATAAATGGACAAATATTTGCATTTTATAATTGTTTACTCGGAGATTAGGAAAACTGAATCATAACAAGGCGCTTTCCATCCTTTGAAATGGGGTAGAATTTTAATTAGCTTTATTATTTCGGAAATACGGCACAATAGGAGGCTTGCTGCTGTTGTTTACTTTTTTCTTTTACAGTGTGTTTTACTAGGAGGCTGCTTAACTAATATTAAAATAATTTCTTGGGTATCTACTTGGATTTAGAAGGTAGTTTAATCCCCAAAAGTAGAGAAATTGGCAAGTTTATCTCAAAAATATTCATTGGAAAGCATCTTTTATTAGGGATTTTATATGGGAGAGAAAGCTAGTGATTTTCACGTTTACCAAATTCTCATGTGTCTATAAAAAAAATACTTATAAAGACCACACAGTGACGTGTGATTAACTAGGACTGTAGATATGTAAAGATTCAACAAAACCATTGGTGGGGATGGGCAAAGCTTTGTGGTTTGATGGCTGGTTTTGGGGTTTTTTTCCAGATGTTGAATTGCTAACTAGTTAACTTCTGTGGAGAAGTGGGGGAGAGTGTTCCGGGAATTGGTGGGAGTGTGACATTAACCCTCCAGGGATGCCTCCTTGCTAGAGTTAAATCAGTACATGAGAAAACATAGGTGAGGGAGCGGATGAGTATGTGTGCATAACCACAGCCGCGTACAGGTACAGCTCTGATATTCACGTCAGCAGGAGCAACACAGACGCAGCAGAAGAGCAATTGCAGGCAGCAAGCGGAGTTTTGTGCAAAAATGAAAAAGAAAACTCTGAGGGGAATTAAGGCTGAAACGAGAGATGTTTCTGTAAGTGACTGCTTCCATATTAGCACAATAAGATTATGTTTAGTTTCTCAGGAGATGCTTTCTATGATTAAATTTCACTCCTGAACTACCCTGTATTCAGCACATGATTGAGTCACCTTGAATCCAGTGATCATTTAAATGAGAAAAATCACATTCAACACTAAAATAATCATTTCTACTCTGCGTAACTCATTTATTACATGCTTCTCTGTTAACAAGCTGCTACCAGAAACCATTTCATACTGTTGGAAAAAAATATATAGGGGTTCAAGTGTAAATGAGATTTTACTACTTTTACTTAACTATGCACAAAGTTGTGTACTTATATCCTAAGCACATTTGTTTGGGAGGCTTTCTCTAATGCAGAGCCAATCTGAGAGACAAAATGTTAAAGTTGCTATACTCTCTGAAAAGAAGCATTTAGTCACCGCTGTCAGTTACACCTTTATTGCTTTTTAGCAGCCTGATCACTCAATGACGCACAATTTTATTTCCACAATTTTATGGCTTGGTGAAAAAAATAAAATAAAAAGCCGCATCCATGTATTAACAGGATTTTTTACAGATAGAAAACCTGCTGTTGGTGCTGAAGATCACCAGCATACAGAATTGGCTTTGAGGTCAGATCTTGGCCCCTGTAAGGAAACTCTGGTTTAAACAGGAAAACTTCCATTAAGTTAAACTAGGAAAGCGGAGCACCTTCCTGCTGCTGATCTTGTGCTTGCAGAGTGACACATTGGGTTGTCACTGTAGTAGAGTTAGGATCACACTTCATAAGATTAAATTCCTTGGTTTTATTTTCTTGTTCATATATATATCTCAGCCTAATTGAGTTACAGTCTAAGCTTAGACCTCTCCTTTAGCCTTAACAAAAAAAACCCTCCAACAAGCCTTTGCAATCTGAAGTCTTATCAAATTTTTATCACTGGCATGAGCAGCTTGAAACACAATTAACCTGTTACCAATACCAGGTTTTATTTATCCTTGAGCACAAACCATTGACATTATTGATCTGCTTTAGGGCTAATCGCTCCACTGTGTAATCTAGGAAGTTGTTACATTACTTCTTTCCATGGCACCAATGTGTTTCAAACTGTAGATTAAGACCAGTATGGTACAAATGCTAATAATTCTGTGGTAAGATTGTGTACGAGGGAGATAAGGACATTTCATTGGTGAATGAGAAGGAACCGTGACAGTTCTCTGCCTCTTTCTGGCCACATAGGAAATGCCCATGTTTCTACCTCTTATGCTAATTTTAAAAAGAGAGGTTAGGAAGGTAGTCCTAATGGTGTTTTAAAATTAAAGTGTTTTACTTTATAGCTGTGAGGTTAAGCAGAAGTGAAATGTAGAGCTGTGATCCCTTCATCCTTTGCAAGGCTAGAGCGAAGATGTTTTATCGTTCTTCCAGCCAAAGCACTATGTTCCATGGTATCTTTTGACACATTGTCTTTGAACCTTCAGGTGACAAAACATCTGCTGAAATACTTCTGAATCTGGAAATCAGTAGATCTGTGTTGAATTTTCTGGTAAAAACCAAAGTAGATTGCTGAGTGGTCAGTATGGAACTGCGAATGGAGGGGGCATCACCTGAGATTGAGTCTGAGATTTTGGTACTTTTATATAAATACGCGTTTAGGGAGCCGTCTCTGCTTCTGAGAGTAATGACAGTAATGTTAGGGATCTTAGGCACTAAAAGAGATGCATGGTGATTATCAGGAGGCAATAACTGGTATCTAACAAAGGTTTTCAGCAGCTGACACTGTGACTTTAAGTGATGGAAAAGTAGCCACTGAGATGTGTTCCTGCTTAAAGAACAGCGAAGTTCGTGTTCATGCACAGGGTGACTCAATGGCTGAAAAACAAACAAGCAAACCTCCGCTTCTAGTTTTTGCCTGCAAATTCATTCATCCCAGCTTATAAAAGTGCAGTCTCAACACAAAACTAATTGCTACTGGTTTATTTGGAATAACTTCTTTATTGTCAAGAATTATCTCCTTAATTTATATTAATGACCCTAGGCTTGCTGGTGTTAATTGCTAATGTGAGTGATGAGATTTGATCCTTTTTTATGGAGCTTCCCAGATCATTAAAGAATGTGGGGTTTTAGGGCAGTATGTGTGTAAATGGGCATGTAAATTTATTAATAAATAAAGAAACCTTGCTGTAAAAATTTTGGAAACATAAATTTTTGTTTTAGAGGGTGCTAGTGGAGGGGAAATTACAACAGAAAATATAATTTATACATATCCTGCAGCAGAATCCAAAAAGATCCAATCCTATATTTTGAAATTAAACTGTACGTACTTTTAATATTCAGTTTAAAGATCTCAAACTGCGAGGAGGGACAGTCATAATGATTTTTACCCTTCAGCTGGTATGGTAGGCTATTTGTAACTGAATATATAATTCTGTAAATTTGTTCAATGCCAGCTTTGGAGATGGCCATTTCGAACAGGCAGGAAACCTGTTAATGTGAAAAGCCAAAGAAAATCGCATTAATTCAGTGTTTCCATATGGTGCTTGTAAACATGTTCCAGTCTTATGGGGTGGGGTCGGTTCCCGGCAGCATTGGTCTTCAGATAGAGACAGCCCAAAGGACACGGCAGGGTGAAACTTCCCTGTAAAGTTAACAGTGCCTGCCCAAGGAGGGTATGTTGACGTTACACTCACTGTTAATTAAGAATATTCAAGGCTAGGGGGTAAAAAAAGGTAAAAAAATAATCTGGAACAACTTGTGTGTGGCAGTCTGTGAGTGCCAATTATGCTTCAGTCCCACCAAGCTCCTTTTGACCCAGGAAGAGGGTGAGGGCAGGGGATCTTGTGTTCTTCCCTTCTGTGCCAGTGCTGTGCTCCTTCTACATGGTCTCATCCCACGTAGCGCACATTTTCTCCATCTGCTTAAATCGTTATTCAAATTACAATTAAATTCAAAATTAAGTATCACGCACATGAAGTGAAGTAGCTAAGCAGGAGCAGCTTTGCTGTACTGTGTCCTCATGGCACTTAAAATTATAAATAGTTGTACTCAAGTAAGCTAAAAAGAAATAAATGTTGCTTTCACATTCCATGACTTTGCTTTCTCCTGAAACTAAGATTTGCTCTATTTGCTGGGTAAAACTTTGAGATGGACTTTCTTCGTTCCCTGTAAGAAGCTGAGTTGGATGTATTGATAAAAGATCACTTCTTTGAATCACTGTCTCTCTTTCAGAACCATTTCAAAAAGGAGAAGATTTTATTTTCTCATTTGGCATAGCTATAGTAGGAAAACCGTTCAGGCTATTTCACCTGTGAAATTAAAGTGCAGGAAATAACTAATATCAGCAAAATACTGTGAACAATTTTGTTGTTTGACTGGGATAGGAAAATTGCGGCACAACCTCAAACAAACATGTTTCTTTGATATTTGCAATGTACTCTTGCAAGATAGAGGTTGTAAACCAGAAACTTTCAGAGAATATATAATCATTTTTCTTTTTATCCAAAGGAAACTTAAACTCAGTCATCTGTGTAATCACTAGGAAAAAACCTTTCTAAATAATAGGTGATGAAACACGATACCAGCAAATATTAACGGGTGGACAAGCCCCCTAAAATGGGAGATGACGACTAACAGCTTTTTTTCCCCTGCAAATATACTGATTTTCAATGTAATTATGGAAATAGTCTTTATTATAGATATGTTTTATGCCTTATCTCTGTGCATTTTTAAAGGTGTTTTGTTATGATAGTCACACTTTCTTAAAATTGCCTTTTAGGTCTGTCTTCGTGCTGCTTCCCCTTTTTTTGTCAAGTGGTGAAGAAGCTGTGTGCTAGTACTGCAGTGCCCCTGCTTGCCTGCCAAGGCTCCGCACCTCACCAGTGCTTTTGTACCTGGGTCAAAGTGAGGTGCACCTTACTTGTTTGAAAGTTATATTTCTTAAATAGTTTTGAAATTGTATTTCTTTGTGTATAAACAGAAGGACGTTGCCAGCAGCACCCTTGTTTTCAGATGAGAATCCCTTCTTATAAATTATCGCAAGTCTGCATAGTAATGAGGCCATTTATATGGAAATAGATGCACTACTATTCTTTTGCTGGCTCTCCAGCAATTCATGAACTGCGCTTCCCATTATGAGAAGTGCTTCATGAATCAGATGAAAAGCAAAATTGAGGCACTGGTAATTTCCAACTTCCTTTGATAAATACTACTTCAGACATGGAGGTGGTGAAAGAGCCAAGAGGTGTAAGACAGAGGAGGTGCAAGTGATAATAATGTCAGGGGAATTGAATGCTATTGCAGATGATAGTCTCATCTTCCTCGGGTGATAAATATGGAAGGACAGCAGAGACGTTTATCAAAAGACAAACAATGAGCTCAAAGAAAGGTGTTTATTTTCAGAGAGGGAGTTGCCTTTTACTCTTCGATGATGATGTATTAGTGACTCTTATCGATTAAAATCAACAGTGTCTCCAGTAAGTTAGCCGAGCAGGTACTTCCCAACTGAGAAGGCTACTTGTTCTAATTTCTATAGATAATAAAGATATCTGAGGAGAAGGCAACATGCCGATTCATAAAAATACAGTTGACCTAAATTTTATTTTCAAGCAACTTTCTAAGCAAATTCACATAAGTTCAGGCAAAAGCAGCAGGTATTAGGTGTATCGATCCGTGAACGGCAATAATTGCAACAAGGTCATGGGGGAATTTTAGCTTGCGTTGATTCATTTTGAGCTTCACCACATAGTGAGTGAAGACTAGAATTTGGGTAGGGACGCCCTAGAGTGGGAAACCTGTAAACTGGTGAGTTGAAACGCATTTCTAATACAGGAAGTACTGAATGCCTAGGAATTTGTGACACTGTACTCTCCCCTTCCACTTTACTGAATATCCTAACTGATTTTATTAATTTTTTCCATCTCAGACTGAAAGTTGTTAACTATACGTAACATTTCATATAACAAAGAACACTGTTATGTTTTTATATACTCTCACTTTTCTGTAAGCGATGGCTTTTGTAATTTTATTTTGAATTTCATAATATTGCTTTTGATTCTGAAAACTGCTACTCTTTGAGTCTTGTAAATTTTTAAAAATTTCCTCGTGGTTCAAAGGAACACATTTGGAAACTGAATCTCTGAGAATAAACAGAAATGTATGTAAAGAACATATTTTAAATCTCAGCATTGTAAAGAAGAAGGGATTGGGGCTTTCTTCTGGGGACTGAATTAACCCAGTTTGATATTCAAAGATCTTCCAGACATTTTCTTATTTGAGTTGAGAGAGGAATGGGGAAGGGGAAAAATCTGAAGTTTAAAATGAGAAATATTGATCCACCCTTCATTTTTCTTAGCAATATTACTGGTTTTTCTTACGGAAAAAATGTTGGATTGTCTACCTTAGCTGACTATGGTTAGACAAGAAATTACCATAACCTGTTTCTGTCACCCTCTGTAGTTAAGGGCACCTGAAGAAAGGATTCATGGTCATTCTGTTTCTTGGGCAGGAATTAGGTTTGGGAATTGCTGGTGCTTTTTTTTCCCCCATAATTGCTGGCGTGTTTTTCCCATAAATTAAGAACCTTGTTTAAGTTACATAATACTTTCCTTGGCCAATGAAGGAGCTGATTGAACTCTCACACCAAATATCCCTAGATAAACCAAGGAATTGCAAATTGGAGGGGTCAGGGAGAGGGGAGAAAGAAAGAGGGAAAAGTATTCCTGTTTTCTGCCAGTAAACTGCATTTATCCCATGGAGTTCCATAGCTCCTAGGTGGGCAAAGGTATGCTGCTTGTTTCTTCATGCTACTTGTTTGTATACAGAGGTCTGTGAAAAGTATTCATCTTGAACTTTGTCCACCTAGTTATTAGTACATCAGGATGAAATATTGGACAATGGTTTCTCTTCTTAAAAAAAAAAAAAGTGCAAAGGCAAGAAAAGAAATGGAATAAAAGTGGAGATTTCTCTTACTGCAGCAACTCTGTCTTTTCTTGATATCTCCCATTTCTCCCCCCGAAAATGCAATTTGGAATAGAGTGTATAAAAAAGACGCTTTAAAGATCCTTCACAAATTGGCAGTGCATTTATTTATACACATTTCACCCTGACTCATTATATATCAACATGAGGCTCCCCAGGCTACGCATAAAAAGAAGAGCAGGTATAAATCAAACTAGATGCAACTCTTCCATTTCTTCACTGATTTTCAGATTATTTTTTTTCTCCCCCATAATACACAGAGAATTTTTTTTTCCCCTTATTACTCACAGAGGGAATACTATTCCTTATATTGTCATCATTCTTTTTATCCAGTAATAATGGTAATAATGATAATCCTCATTGCATATGTATTTTAAAGCAGTATATAATTCTCTGGAGACGCAAGCACGTTATTTCTGCCATTGTTCATCTAATCTCTTGAGAATTTTTCTTTCTAGCGAAGAGTTGATATTAAACTTTTCTGTCAACTTCTAAGATGAAAAGTTTCAACTAAACAATTCTCATTTAAGTGTTTTATCAGTCTGATTTTCTCTCTACAGGAGGGGAAAAAAAATCTCGTCTTTTAAAGTGTGTGACCCAAATGTATCTTTTTGTCTTTTCTTCAGAGGCAGTAAATACAAAATAAATTCATTTTAAATACTCTCATGAAATCAGAATTCAATTCAAAGTTTTCTGAGTATTTTTGGTTTTTTTCTCAACTTGTATCTTTAGCAATTTTTACAAATTCCCTGTGGGTGGTATTCTTTCTGCCTCATTTTAGGCTAGTCTCCTGAAACAATCTGTCTAGACTTTTTATGTTCAGTGAAGTGAGAGAGGTTTCTCTGGAGGATGACGCATTGTACCTAAGTGGGGGGGTTCAGCTCTGAATTTCTCTGCAGAGAAACAGGACTACGTCCCTTGTCAATAGAAGATGATGTCTCAGTTCCCTTTAGGAAATAGATGACTGTCATTAGCTATGAAAGGATCTTCTTAGTCAAATTTTTTGTTCTTTGGTGGTGGTGTTTTTCATTCCCCCGATAGAAATGCTGATCCGCGGGTTATTTGTATTGCAAAGGACTCCACCAATGCAAGCAGAGAAGTTAGGGACTCCCTCAAGTTTGGTATAGTTTGCCATATATCTGAGAGTGTGCTTAAAAAGGACTGAAAACATGACGGTAGGGCATGCCTGGGCAAAAAACACGAGGAACTGTGCTGTTTTGAGCAAGTGACAAAGTAAATAGTGGGGCTATGAGAGAGAAATATCTACTAAGGGCATAAAAGGGAGCTCTGGGCTCTGATAGACCAATAAGCAAGCTGCTGCTTCTGGGCTTTGTCAATGGTATATTGAAACTAATTGTCTTCCCCCACCACGCATGCTGACCAGTCTCAGTAAAGAAGATAGTAAAGATTTAGTGATGTGGCAAATGACAGGTAGGGCTGAGGTAAGGTCCTCCCTCAAATCTGCTAACTTATGAGTTAAGCACGTAAATTAGGACTTGGGTTTATCATTCAAAAAGTTGCATGAGAAGAGAGGAGGGGGCAGCAATGCTAAGAAACCCCCTCTGCCCCATAACCATTGTAGCTGTCTTTTGATAAGAGAGAGATTATTCTTTCCTGAACAGACATCCCACAGGACTTGTCTTAGAGCATGTTTGTTCAACAGCTTAAAGATTACACCAGATTGTTGCCAGCATAAATTTTAGATGTCAGTGGAGGTGAGAATTGAATCTCACTTTTGTTCAGGTTGGTAAAGATCATCCAAAATTATAAATACTAATTAACGTTGTTCTTCACTCAATAAATCTTCAGCCTGTATAGACTAGGAGGAATTTTTTCTTGTTTCCAAGGAATATTACAAGAAGGGTTTTCTTTTTGCTCTGGTGGTGGCACTTAGAGATTTAATTTTTTTATTCTAAATGGTCGATGCTGTTCTTAATACTAAATGTTTCACATTTTCCCCATATTTTTTAAAAGGTAAAAATAACTATGTGTTTCTTTCCAAATGGGATGAGGCAATTACTTAACCTTTTTGGGTCAAAAATTATTATTTTTATGTCTGTATAAAAATCTGTACATTACTCCCATCTAGCACTTCTGAGTAAAGTCAGGATGTATAAATTACAACTCTACCCATTTTAAATGCTACAGTAGAATATAAAATACCTCTAATTGTTAGGACTTTTCATCTTTTAACTAGTAGAAGTCATCTGTTTAGGTAATGATTAAAAGAGATTTTGTCTTTGAGTTTTATGCAATATGCTTTTAATTTTTTTCTTTCACTTTTTCCTCTCCTGATAGCATGATTTTTAAAAAATATTAAAAATCTTTTAAATGAAGTTGGGATATAATGTATAGCATCGTGTATTTCAGTTGTCTCACGTGGTTAGGTAACCAAAACAATTTTGGAGGAGGGCTCAAAAATGAGGCTTTTTCTTTTGATCACAACTTCCCTAGCTATTAAGACAGAGTGCTTCTTTTTGTAGCTATGTAATATACTGGCTGTCTTTTTGGTGTCTTCCTTGAAAGAATAAATGCACTCCAAAAGGAATTACTGCTAGGAGGGAGAGTGTTCCTCTCGACAGCTTCTTATGCAGTCAGCTGGAGGAAAGATGCTGATCCTGGTGCTAATTCAGCTCTCAGAAGTTCAGTGAGCTATGACTGAGTTTCAAGGCCTGGGTGAATTTTTAGAGAACAAAGGCCAAAGAAATAGATCCCTGCACCTAAACATAGGGAGTTGAAGATTGGATCCATATATAAATCTGGGATATGTTGTATTCTATATGTTACATCCTGTAAGTTTGGTCAGAAACAAAGTGTGACCTTGTTGGCACGGGACTTCGAAGTACCTTTAACATTTTTGAGAATAATTTCATGTACTCTTGTATGCTGAAAATAGTAGAACTAATTTAATTGCAAGAACGCTGGTTACGGAAATAAGCGATCATGTGAAGTGTAAATAGATTATTTTTAAATGAAGTCAGATCCTATTAATCTGCTGATCTCACATTTAAATAAACTTTCAGTGTGGGTGAACTTGTGTTGAAGCTCTAAATGTGACAATGGTATTGCAATTACTAGACAGAAAATATTTGCATTATGTATGTTCTCCTCTACTAAATGCTTAACATTAAACTATTGTTATAATTCTACCCTTTCCTCACTAGTAAGTAATGCCAAATGCTCTTAACTTCAGGAGCTCAAAATACTTAATTTCAGCAATTCAAACAGAATTATATTTAAATCCTCACCTTTTATCTGTGATTTGCTTTGTACTAGGCACCTGCCAGAGTTTTACCCTTCCAGTGCTCTAAATTTTCTATGAAACCCTGTAACCCAGTTATGTAAACAAGTTACAGCTGACATTAAATACACTTTTTTCTTTTGTCTTTTTTTTTCCTTTTTCCCCAAAATTGGAACTATTTTTTTCTGTTATTCTGACAATATCTTTGAAGGAGACCCCTCCCTATGGATGCTCATGTCTCACCTTCCCATGAATACCAGCTGTAACAAAGTCATGTCATACTTTTTCAATCTGCTATTTAAAATCCTGTAAGGTAGTTATATTTCCTCCCCACATGTGATCTGACAATAGGTGACACTTAGCCAATTTTGCAGTGCTAAAGTGGGATCTGTATCAGTCTCCACTGCAGCTATCAGCCCAAAGTTGAAGTTATTTTTATATTTTTATACCAGTACAAAGAAGGGGAGAATCCTCCATATATATTGTGTCTCTTCAGGCCAAATTTTTCATCAGTGAGAATGAGCATTGGCTTCCAAATTCTCCTCAAAGTGGCATGGCAAACAATACTCATCATTTACCATGTTAAGAGGTGGTAGATCTGGCAAGACTTTGAAGACAAACATGAATTGTGTTGCATGACCAACTGGCATAAGCTTACCCTTGCTCTTCTCTAGTTCCCAGTCTATTTTGTGCAAGTGAGCCTTCATTCAGCGATAAGGAGATGTGATTTTACGCTGTGTTGTGAGGGCTCACAAGTGACTGTTGCCCAGTGCAGGAGCGGAGAACTTCCTACATGCTCTAATCAAATGCTGGGGCAAGAGAAGGGGGTGGCTTAGGCTTTCCACTTATTGATGTGTTTATTTTTTTTTCAGTTATTTTGTAATTTTTTGGGTAAAATGTGTATATTGTCAATCTGCTGGGGAAATTGGCACCAAATTTACTTTGCTAACATTACAGGTGTGGAGGAGAGAACTGTGCTTGAATGTGTGAAGAAAATGGAGGTTTAATTACACTCACTTTTATAGCTATTGAAGTTTAGCTTTTAGGAACAGCCGATCATTGCTTCAAGTAATAATGCCTGGAAGGGATTTACTGTTTTCTTTCTATCAGTAACTGCTGCACAGCTGACTGGAAGTGAAAAATTGAGGGTTTATTATTATTATTCCACAAACCAGTATTACAAGTATATGCATATCCATCTCTTCCTTTATTAAAAAAAATCACTTTAAAGATGCCATTGGGAATATCTACGTATGACAATTATGTTTGCAGACAAAGAATTAATTTTGAGTTGCATCACATAAGTAATGTAATTTTCTCGAAACTCATACCTCACAGAAATTCTGAGTGTGACTCGTGGATCGGAGGTCTCTCGATCCCAGTATCTCTTGATATTGGACTCGATTCCAGTTCAATGGTATTCTTTATCTGGATTTGGTCTAAAAAAGCATGTAATTAAAATGAACTAGTCTTTAACTTTGTATTGTAAAAATTTCTTATTGAATCAAGTAACAGAAACAACATTATATCAATAGTAAAACCATTGTCAAGAAATTTTTGACAAATAAGTGAATGCTTTAAGTTACGCGAAGGCTGAAAACCAGTGCTAATTCTAGTTTATTAGAGGGTGATAAAAATTAGCAAGCATCAATATGATCAAATTATCAGCAAAACTCTTTGTTTATCCATACCTGTAATCAGGAAGCAGATAAGAAATAACAAATAAAAAAGCTCAGACGTGCGTCAAGGGAAGCTAGAGATACATGTTCCAGAAGGTTGTGTGAAGACAGACCTCCACTGCGACAAGATGGTTGTGGTTTTTTTTCTTTAATTGAATTCCTCTTCCAGTCTTTTTGGTGTCTTGAACTGCTGTTTAAAAGACTCATCTCCAGGGAAACAAGATCTATGTGGGACTGAGAGACTCTGACAATAAATTAAAGTGTGGCTGTCGTCAGAAAAAGTGACTCTGGAAAAAATGACATCGTGGGCTTCCATATTTTTCTTTCTCTGGGACTTCCAGATTAAATTGGCTCAGCTGGCAAGTCAATCAATGTTTTTTCCAAACTGCCAGTGTTTTCAGCACAGTGTGGGGACTTGAAAAAAATCAAGCTGCAGCATTTCTTCCCCTTCTGGTATTGCTAGCGGTGCTGGCCATCCAACCTGAGATGGTGTTCTTACTTACCATGTACAAGGTAAAGTACCTGAGGTTTATGGGCTCTATATAATTTATGCCAGTCTTCATTTACACTCCCTAATTTATACCAGTCCTTGATTAGAATAGTCTGTTGTTTTCATCCTCTGAGACTATAACTTTATGAAAGGTTCAAACTTCAGGTCAAGCATATAACATCTTTCTTGACAGATAATTTAGCCTCTTTTAAAAGGGGCTTTCTTCACACTTTTCTGCTTTTTCACCCCTTTTCTCTACTTTCCTGTTAAAAGGGCAGAGGGTGATTAGAAATGGAGCAGGCAATAAGGTGTGGAGAGCAGAAATCTGCCGAGAAACCTGTGCAGGTTGTTGACTAGAAGATACAGAGATGTCACCTGAGAATATCCAGAGTCAGGAGCTGGTTTGATAAGCCAGGAAGAAAACTTGCTTAGAATGGGTTTGGGTATTAAATTAGTTACAAATTCGGAGCAGGAGCAGGGCCATCTTGCAGGTTTAGCAGAGTGACTTGTGACTCAAGGTCAAAAACCAAAAGAAATTAATCTATTAGGATATAGGTTCTTCCTCACAAGGCCTAATGGTGGTGCTGCTGCGATATCTGACCGCTTTCCAGAATGACATCAAAGCTTCGTGGTCCAGGTGGCACCCAGGAGGCTGGTTCTGCCCACGGGGTCCTTCCCTCCAGCCTGGCACCCCGTACTGGGACCGGATGAGGAATGTAACTATCTAGGCAGTGATCACCATTGGGAAGGACAAATGCTTCTGCAGCAAATGTGGAAGTGCTTGGAAAGGGGCTTATTGGAAGAAACAGGCAGTGTTAGTTAGGCTTCTGCTGTGTTGTCCTGGGTTCAGATAGGACAGAGTTAATTTTCTCATCCTAACTCCCAAACACAGTGTAGTGCCCAGTTTAGGAGTTAGGATGAGAGCGATGTTGGTAACACAGTGTTGTATATGCACATATGAGACTGTCACTTATTTTCTCAGGGAGACCTGTTGATGGTATGTCGGTTTCAAAATCAGAGGAAACGTGAGGAGTGTCACTGTTGCTCAACAAGAAATGGTACAAGTCTGGTTTGTTTATTCAGCTCTCACAGGTTTTCCTCTGGGAAAACTGCAGGACAGCAATTTACTTTGTTAGCCTTTACGTCATATTTCAAACTGTCTTACCTTTTTTCAATAAAAATGCAGGTTTAGGCTGCATACCTTACATTTGGTCTGGATAGGCTTGAGATTAGTGAAGCTCAGGGGAGGTTGTTGCTCTGTCATGGATCAGTTGAAAGTTTATTAAAATGTACTGTGTCTGGGACAGGTGAACTTCACCTTTATGGTTAAAGAGTGGGCAGGGTGGTCATGCTTCTGCATGACCTTTGCTGTAGAGCTCAACTGGATGTTTTATCTGTACTGACCTCAACTCAATAAGTGTACTGGATCGAAGGATCAAGATACTGAATTGATATTAAAGCAGTCTTGATTTTCTGCAGAAACAAGTGAAAGACATGCTGGTAGGCTTACCCCCATGTTGTGAGGGGGTTGGACCCAATGATCTCTCAAGGTCCCTTCCAACCCCTATGATTCTATGATTATGCATGGAGTTCACTCCCTCCTCTAACACCTACTAGGAATGGTTGACACTCTTCCCTGAATACCTACGTGGTATACCTACTTTTGTCTTCTGAAAGATACGGGTTTAATGTGAGCACTCTTGTTACTGCCTGAGTTGGATGAAACTTATACTTAACCATTTCAAGCTAGAAAATGTATTTCTTAATCAAATTCAATAGGTTTTCTTTGTTTCACTGAAACCAGTAGTGTCATGCTAATGATAGCAAACTTCTTCTTTTTTTCTTTCTTTTAACTTGTTTTGCAATCTAATGAAATAAAACTACTTTTAGCACTATTTTTCAATCAACCATTGTGGGACCTTTTATATTTTAAATTTCTTTATGTGAGTATATCATTATTCCAAAATGATCCTTTCTACAGATGAGTGTTGCACTAAAATTTCCTCTAATTATTACTTTTGACATGAGTACTTTACTGAATTAGCTGTTTCCAATTTAATTATACTTGCTTCATTGTCTAGGTCACCTTTTAAACAAATTCATAGCAGTATGAAATTGCTGGTGTTACTCAATTGTATTGTGATGGTTCTATTCTCATGAAGATAATTTCTCCTTTTTTAGCTCACATTTGAGAAAGCTGAGTTAATGGTATCGAAAGTGGTTTAAAAATATTTGTTTAGAAGTTTGTTATTACTGGTAGGAAAATTGATATAAATAGTGTTTGCTTGTTTAGTATTCAAAAACATGCAGGGTACAGTATTCTAATTAAGTAATTCTTAGATTAATTACTGTTCATTCCAGAAAGTGAAAAGATGAAGTCAGAGTTTTATAATTTTTATTTCTGAGAGATGCACAATGTATGCGAGGGCAAAACAAGCAAAAACCGTCAGTCTTTACTCTGATGAACATAAGGTATTGAGCACTTATCCAGTATGTGTTTAAGCCCCCAGGCAATCCTACTGGGTTTGGATGAAAATAATTAGTCACAGTTGGTTTAGGATTAGGTTTTAAACTCAAATTTGGCACAACAAACCGTGGCCATAAATAAATGAACCCAACTGTAGAAGGGCAGGTTCAATAATAGAACAGAGCTAACTGTAAAGACCAAATAAATTATGGCTGTCATAAGACTGTGTTGGTACCTCAGACTCATAAACACCTTTACTGTCCCAGCGTGCTTTCTAGTTGAGAATTCTTTAATAGGATTGCACGGAGGATATTAACAGCTGTTGTATTAACAAAACCAATGCTAAGCCATTCACCTATATTGCTCCTACTTCTGCTAAATGTTTGCGGGTGGGGGGTGGTGGTGGTGTCATAATAGATACCCTATCAGCAGGGCTGTGGTGCAGATGAAATATAGGTTTGTATTGATATGAGTTTGTTAGCTTACATGAGTTTGTGTAAGGATCATTATTTATATCTGACTGTTTTCCTTTCAACAACATTCATTGTAATATTCTAGGGTCTGTGTTAAAACTTTAAAGGTTAGTGGTTTTTGAATAGCAGAGCCATATATGAATGTATCTATACGTGCGTGTATATATATATTTATGCGGTGGTGTGTATATAATATCAATTTTCATAGTGCAGAAGCCAAGAAAGCGCTCTCTTTCAGCTTAGCTGCCTAATTTATTAGACAGAAAGAAAAAGTTGAAAAAAATATTTTTTTTTGTATAAGGCCAAGCCATGAAAGATGGCCAGGCAATGTGGAAGAGATGTCACATTACTGCATTTCTGCTGCGTGCTTTTCTCCAACTCAAAAGTTTTCTTTATATAAGAATTTTTAATATAATAAAACATTTTATTTTTAGATTTATAATATTTTAAAATAATATAATTCTTTTAATAATTATTTTTATGCATAAAACAGTGTTTTTATTATCTTTATGTGGTATAAAGTTTCCTCAATCACACGCAACACCCTGAGCTATACGCAGGCGCGTGTTCAATACATTTGCGAAATGCTGACCATGTGAGGGAGTCTGTCTGTCCTCTCCTGTGGCTGATCCAAGTCCCCATCCTGCAGGCTTTCTTTCACGGCTTGTTCCATTAATTCATCTACCAGGAGAGTGTGAGCAAGGCCTAGCTCTGCTTTAAGAGACTCGGTCAAATCAATATTATAGCACCTGGAGCGTTCACTCCTGTACCGGCGTTCCCACGGATGAGTGCTTTTGTGAAAGGAAACATAACGCTTGTTCTAGGTCACTGGATACGTAACAAACAAATCTGATCCAAGGCTGGGTTTTCTGGACATGTTGTTCATTCCCATGAGAGATACTGGATAATCTGGTTGTATCATACCGACCTTCAGTCGAAGGGGATCAGCGTTTGCTCTCACTTATCTCGAGCTATACTTAGCCTGGCAGAATTTTCATATGAACNGAGCGGGGGCGATGGATACATTACTGTCCACTTGATCTTTGTTTTTTTCCTGTATACCCACCCAGTGAGTGAGGAAAACACGTTTCTCATGGAGCCTGTCTCCATGCTGACAGAAGGTGGGGTGACTCTGAGATGATAGAATCAGCTCAGAAATATTTCTTGTGCTCAGCTTGAAAAAGAGATGTTGGGAAAAATCTCAATGTGTTTCACAGGAAACTTTGACGTTTCATAAACAACAAAAAACATGTCTTTGAAAAATGTCTCTTTGGAATTCATGAGAAAGTTTGAAGAGGGGTGGAAATTTCTTTGGGGGGATGGGGAGAAGTAAAGCCAGCGTTTAATTTACATTGACACAATTCATTTGACAATTCAACCATAATAACAGTCTACAGCATGCTGTTAGGTTATGTTATGCCAAATCGTATTTTAAGGAGTAATGCCTTTTAAGTAAACATAGTTTTATTACCTCAATCTCTTTGTTATGCTTGTTTCTCTGTAGGTGAAGGTTGTACTCCAACTGACTATAAAGTATTTTCGGTTCAGTCAGCAGCTGCTGAGGTTCGGGGGAACATGAATTTTTCTGAAACTGTGTGTTAATGTGTTTCCAAAAGGAACGTTGCACAGATCGTCTGTTTTTGTGGGACATCTAAAAATATTGTATGTTAAAATTCTCCATGTCAATCAGCTTTGTTCAGTATGTATCTTCTGACTTTTTTGCAGCCAAACAGCCTTTATTGCAATCCCATTTCCTCATGTGAACAGGGCACCGGTCACCATCAGCAGGCAGGGGCTGATGAGGTAAGGCACAGGAGTTGTTGCGCACTTAAAAACCACAATAATGACATCTGCACACACTTCTGAATGTAAAAAGCCTGTGCTGAGGATTAAGTAGCATGGAGGTTACCATGGAATATGGTCTTGGGTCAGCGGCAGAGCCTGGAGGAAATGGGATATCCTTTCCTGAGCACGGGGTACTTCCCTTTGAGGGGGGGGACAAAATTCACTTTCTTCCTCTAGCTTTAGTCCAAATGTGCCAAAGCACTCCATGAAAAGGTAGAAAACAAAGGAAATAACATACAAACCTGTAACTTATCTGAAAGACTGGTAAAATAATCAATAATGACAATTAAAATAATCTGATAAGGTGCTTTGGACCATCATGGCTTGACAGGACTATCAACCCCACTTAGAAGAATCACGGCTGAATAAGCTGGTTTATGTTGGGTTACTTTATGTTTGTTTGGATAAATGCTCTTAATTTCACTGATGAAAATATTTAATAAAAACACAACCTTGACTGGGTGCCTAATGTTTTCAACCTGGTGGAGAGATTTAATAAATGAGGCCCTGCAACTTTTATTTAGTGTCTTCAGGTGGTAAATTAACTACAAGAGGGCTTCCCTATTGTTCCCTGAAAGCAGTAAAAGCAGAGGGAGAATTAAAAGCAAAACACTAATTGAAATCTGAGGAAGGCCTAGCGAGTTCAGAGCGTGCCTCTCCTTGGTCCAATATCCATACGAAGGCAGGACTTGATAGAAATTAATTTTAAATAGAAAGTGTATATTTGAATACATGATCAAGCTCCTTTGTAAGTTATAGTTAAGTGCAGTGCTCTGTGAATGTTGGTGATTAATCTAGTGATTTTTCTGATAGAAACTATTTGTTGTGCTGCTAAAACCAACATGCTTTCATTGCTTTACTTTTAAAACATTCTTTGCAACAGAAACTAAAGATAAAGTCAGGTATTGTTATGGCTGTCAGTCTGGCTACCAGATCATGAACTGATGCAAAGAGGTGCCTGCCTGCTGAAGTCAGGGCTGGCTGACAGTTAAAGCAATGGATTAATAGTTTTAGGTGGTTTTGGGTTTGGTTTTTTTAATTATATATGCTGGATGAGAGCAAAGGGAAAGAAGTTCCCTTTGCTTTGTGTCATGTTCTTTTTTTTTTTTCCACATGCCTCTTGTTCTTGGCAGATGCCTGAGAAGGAGCTTGCAGTTGAAGACCAGCAGCTACGTGGAGATGAGATCTAGCCTGGATGGACTGCTGGACATGTAAGGATCACCAGTGATGCATAGTGGGGAAAACCTGGAGGGTATGAACTGTATAAAAGATGTTTTCCTGGTGCATCTCTGCTCTACTCAGACATACTATTGTGAGATTCAGAGGAGTCCTGTCCCTCTGTCAAATACGGCTGTGTTGTCGCATTCCTTACTGAGCGCATAGGACAACATAAGCACCTCATCCTGGGGAAGCCGAGCTAAAAGATAATGTGGAGAGAGGGTGCCGATGGGGCTGGAGGGGCAGGTGAGGGAAGACAATCCCAAAGTTCTTGAAAGAGAGCCTCAGTGCCAAGTCCTGGGAGAGTCAGACCATCCGGTTCTGTTGCAGCATCTGTACACAATCGTTTCCTCTTGTTGTTTGTCTTTGTCAGCGAGAGGGGATAAACATGTGAGGTGTAACATGAGGGCTCTGGTGGAAAACAGATGATGAAGTAGCCTGCGTTAAGGAAAGCATATTTTATTCACTCTGATTTGCAGCAGATCTCAGTAGCGCCAGCTGTGACAGCGATTTGCTGTATGCAGATTTTTGACTGCAGCAGTAGCTGCTCATGACCCTCTGTGCAGCAGAAGGGTTTTGCCTTGCGGATAAACTGTGAATCCCTCAAGCAAAGCAGTGCCCATGGACGTTTTCTGCCTCTGAAGCCCAGTTCAAGCTAACTGGCATTGCAACAAAAGGCCCTGCCAACCACTTCTCACAAGCTCTGTGATTCAGGAAAGCCCAGCCAAAGGTTACTCCCAGGGACCAGGGTGGTTCAGAGAGTCTGTACAAACCCTTTGACTCCTGAGTTGCCTGTCTTGGTCCAAAATGACAGAGTTATGTTTGTACAGCCTGCATGCTAAACACGTGCTGCTTTAGTCTGGTCTGCAGTACGGCTGGCACATCGCAGCCATAGCTGCAGGAAGACTAATGATCCCGTGTTCATGCCACATAAACCACCTTTAGCAACTTTAGTTTCCACCAGATCGTAATGGACATGGTTTGGCACCTGTAGGTAGGAGTTGGCAATGCCATTACCTCTCATGGGGAATAAAAAGCAACTCAACATCTCGGTCAATCTGGCACCTTTCACGAGTGCTTAGGGATGGTGCAAGAAGCATTTGGGAAGCGTATCATAGACCCAAAGTGATCCCCATGCCCTGGAACTGGAGTTTGTGTATTTACAACAAAATGAACATGGATATGAATTTCCAGTGATCCGGGACAGCCAGCACGGCTTCACCAAGGGAAGGTCGTGCCTCACCAATCTGGTGACTTTCTATGATGGAGTGACAGCATCGGTAGATAAAGGGAAGGCAACCGATGTCATCTACCTGGACTTGTGCAAGGCCTTTGACACAGTCCCCCACCACATCCTTATCTCTAAATTGGAGAGATGTGGATTTGATGGGTGGACCATCCAGTGGATAAGAAACTGGTTAACAGACCGAAGCCAAAGGGTGGTGGTCAATGGGTCTATGTCCAGGTGGAGGCCGGTGACAAGCGGTGTTCCCCAGGGGTCTGTCTTGGGACCGGTGCTCTTTAACATCTTCATCAATGACATCGATGATGGAATTGAGTGCACCCTCAGCAAGTTTGCAGATGACACCAAGCTGAGTGGTGTGGTTGACGCCCTAGAAGGAAAGGAA
>VZTU01010654.1:30869-90967 GCA_013400835.1 Zapornia atra | reverse complement strand
TCCCTTCCAACCCAGACCATTCTATGATTCTATGATTCTATGATTCTATGACTCGGGGGGGGATTTTGCATTCGGCAAGCTGCTGCTGGGCTGGTAGGAGAGGCGAGTGTGTATGCTGAGCTGGGTGTGAGTTTTGTGTCTGATTGAATGGGTTTGCGTCTAATTAAATGGGAAGCCCGCGTGAAGGTTACTCCGTCTCTGTAAGAAGCCCTGCATTTTTTAGCATTTGACATGCAGCATTATAAGTCAGAGAATGGTTAAATGACAGCCACAATAACACGTTCTATTGTTCATAGCAGTCAGGTGTCATCAGAATGGATTGATTTCTATTAGGGAGCACTAAAAGAGTATTGGATTCAATCGAATGAGGTAAATGTGCTGTAATATCTCTCTGAAGTTTCTTGATATTTCCTGCAGTGGTACCTGAGAGAAGTAAAACTGTATGTATAAATATAGGTATTAAAGAATTAGCAGAGTGCAGATACTGAAATATTCCTGTCTGGGAAGCCCTGTGGGAACCATATTCTTGTTTACTGTTTCCAACCCTTCCAGACAGGATGCAAATTTCTACATCTATGATTAAAATAGTATTTTCAAAAGTGCTCAAGGAAAGATGCAGCTGCCATGGAGAATGCCATCCTTTGTTAGACTGGCTTTAACCATGTCAAGGCATTGGAAGCAAAGTGAATTGCTGTAGTCTGTCAGTAGGGTTAATGTCAATGTAATGTATTTTTCAGTGCTATTAATGGGATTTGGCTTTAATAGAACAGGAAAAAAATATCTTGGTCCTTTTATCCAAGACTTCTAAAATAGTAAGGCCTATGTTATCTTGAGGATGGGAGCACTGCAGAAAAGAGAAAGACAATTCCTTTTGCCATAAGAGTAATTTGCTGCAATCATAAAATTCTGCTGCTGACACAGACCCAGATGAAACCTCACTTGGGTACTTAGTTCGTACATGTGTAAAAAGGCAGCTGAACTGGCTGTGAAGATTCCTGTTCAGTCTTTGTGATACTGTGTTGGTGATTGCTTTGCTTAAATCCAAGCAGTGACCTAAACAAATCCCTCCAAGTCATGTGGACAGCCTGTTCGGTATGCAGAAGTCAGTGGAGTGATACCAGAATTTTTTAAGATGATACTTAACAAATGCCCTTGATTCTCAAGCTTGCATGTCTCGCAGGCAAAATAACACAATCTCCAGTAGGCACTGTTGGTATCCTGGGACAACATTGTGGCACTCCAGGAACCTGATTTGCTTTATTCTGGTGCAGCTCACTCTCGTCCAATGTTCTTTGTTTGGACAGTGTTGGTATTTGTATAGTTTCCTTTGGGTTGACTTTTTTTAACTTTGTCATCTCTGTTGTAATACTAAAGTTGCCATGAAGCATGAAAACAATTTTCCTGGAGCTGCTTTCAGTTGGGGACCGTTAAAGGTATGGTCGTGGTTGGCATTTGTAGGATGTACACAAAAGGCTTTAATTGAAGTGAAAGGTGAAATTATCCAAATTCAGTGACCTGATGGAAACACATCGCAAAGCATTTTGTGATCAGTGGTGATCTGAATTTCACCTGCAATAGGTTTGATCTCGAAATCAAGATAAGAGACTTTTCCATCCTTGCAGGAATCCATTGGTAGACACCAAAGGATCAGGACAATAAATTATCACCTTATATAATCTCCTTGATTATTTTCTAGGAGTGAAGGACTGCAGAACATTGTGACCTTTGCTGCAGCAGCGCAACAAACAGACCTAGAACCCTGCGGAGAAGTAATGAAAATGATTGGGTTTTGCATCTCTTACGGTGAGCAGTAAGTTGGCTTTCTCTGATGCATGTTTGAGGCAATTGCAGAACAAAACAGCAGCAATGAGATTTGGCAGAAGTTGAGAGTCGTTGCCTTTTGTGGGAATGATGGGGTATATTCTGACCCTCTCACAGACACGCGGACCTTTGAGGTTGGGATGGATGCCTACAGCATGTTCAATTTTACTACTGGACACAGCTCTTAGCCCTCAGCTAGCGCTTGTCCTGGGTTGGTTTTCAGTCTGGGTCTGCATCAACGTTGCTTTCTATGGATAGTCTGGGCCTTGCCAAGTAAACAAGTCCCCTTTATTCGTGCCCTTTTTTCTGCTCCTGTTCAGACACATGAGAGCTGAGAGATTTTTATTGCTGCCTCCTGTTCCTGAGTATTGTTGGAGTGGAAGACCAGAGGTAAGCTGTCTCTTGATTTTGCTTCTCTTACTACTTTCAAGCATCTGAATATGCTGCTATTGGCCAAATTACCAATATTTGTTGCACTGCATAATCTGTGATTTTACCTATTTTGTAATTAGATATCTGAGGTGGGTATTTTGTGATTCTTATCATGCTTCTATGGCAGGGTAACTCACTTGACTTTGAGTTGTTTCTGATTTACATCATGGAAAAAGAGAGAGATTGAGAGAGAGCGAGAGAGAGAATAAGCAGGCCATGATGTTTTAAGGATGATGTCTGTATCAGATGATAAGGGTCCACAAAACAAACTGAATAGATACGAGCTGTTAAATCAGAGGAACCAATATCTCAGTTTTATTTCTTTTGAACTCCGAAGCTTTCTGTTGTCACAGTTATAAGGAAGAAATACTGTACGCTGATGGAAACAGAGGAAGGAACCAGAACTGTCTGTATATCATGAACACAAATGTGGTTTGAGACTTTTTATTTTTCCCCTCAAAATGACAGCGAGGTGCCCCACGGATGCATCTTTAAAAGCTCAGAAGTTGAGTTATATGCATCCTAAATAGCAGAAAAATATAGAAAGAGTAGTGTTATGACTTTTGTGGTCTTTTCCTGAATCAGCTCCAAACTGAAACTGCAGATGCCAGAAGAGACCGATTAGTATGAATATCAGCACAGTAACTGATATACTCAAAAGAAGGAACCAAGAAATTTGTCGAAGAAAGAGCTGAACAGGATAATGGCAAGACTAAAACGGTCATTAATACTGAAAAGCTGCAGTGGGATAAAAGGGGCTGTGAGCATTATGATGCAGCTACCCTTGCAGCCTACAACAGTTTAGTAATTAAGAAGCCATTAGTGGTCTAAATGCTGGGTAGTGTTATTCTAACTCCCACATCGTGTCAGTTAAAACACCATTAATATGTTTGATGCATTATGAGGTAAATCAGAGATAAACTGCTTGGGTCTAAGATGATAAATTTATCTGGTGTGCTGCTGCAGAGTTTCTGCTGTGGGGGAGATTTTTCCCTGCCCATTCTCAATGGGAACACTGGAGCACCCGGCTTTGCAGCTCTCACAGGTTTGGGCTGAAATCTGGGGGGAAAGGGCAGGGTTCTAGGTTCTGCCATAAACCTGCTCAGGGAGATTGTCAGTCTTTTTTTTTTTTGCCTCTAGTAAGTCCAAGCTTTTTATGTGTGGAGAAGAATAAAAATACGATTACTATATAAAGTAGTCAGAGTATTAGAGGTTAAAAATGTTGTTATTCAGATCTATATATATACACACAGGCACACACATATGTTATCACCAAAATCACTGAGCGTCGCACTTTGACAAAGTGTCCATCTGTTTCCTACTTTTTTCAATAAGATACTCTCAATTTATTAGCATAAGAGGAAATGGAAGCAATTGCAGTGCTTCTTCTGGCTTAAAAAGTTAAACTGATTTCCAGCGTGCTATCGAATGCCACTGGTCAGAGTACTGAAGAAGTTTAAAATATGTATATACCCACTGGATATCCACTGTGATTAGATATTGCAGAAGAATCAGAACAAACAGGAAAATAAATTAAACACGGATCTAGAGATCTGCAAGTCCCAAAGGCACTGATCAATCATAAATTAATAAAATTAGTTCAAAATCACGCACAGGAATAGTTCTCAAAACTGGCTAATGTACAAAAATTATCTTAAAGGGCAAACCAAGTGTTTCAAGTACAAAGCAAGAAGAAAATAGGACTCAAGATTTTGACAGCTGTATTTTACAACGTTCTGCGTGCATTTTAATATAATAAATGAAAACATTGTTTAATATGGTAAAGCAGAAAATTGATGAGATGGTACAGGCTTCACATAGGTAAAAGGCTTTCAAAATGCAGTGATGTTTCTCAAGTGCAAGCCTTTCTAGTGGCTTGGGTGCAAAAGGATGACAACATTTCAGCAGTCTTGAGCCCGAGATTTATTTCTCCATTTAACTTCTCTGTTAATTAGCTCATTTTACTAACTAGCCATTTATGTGACGGATGATTCCTTAAGTAAATGCAACAACAGTCATACAAGCTTGGAAATACTTCTTAAGAAGATCTGCCAATATTGCAGTTAGGGGCTTCAGAGTTTAGTGATTAGCTGATTAATAAGTACATTTACATTCAGAATGATAACAGCCTGTGGTGTGGAGATGTCTGGAGTTTGCTCTGTTAATACTTGGTCTTTTGAGCTGGAGAATTGCCTAAAAGGTACCTAACTTAGCACATTGTCAATAAGTTGGTATGAGATTTTATATATTTCTTGAAATGGTGCGTCTGTCGCGTAATCGTCAATACTTAAGGGAAGCAGAAGAGACTATAATTGATTCTAAAACAAATTATATCACTGTGCCCAGAATTACTGTAAAAGAAAAGCCAAATATGTGAAGCTGTTATTACTTTTCTCTGTATGCCAAAACCAGTGTTTCTGGACCCACTGAAATCAACAGGGCTATTGTTATTAAATACAACACGACCAGGATTTCACCTCTGGTTTAGGCAACAGGAGTTCAGCATGCAGCAGGGGATGAAAGCATCTTGCTCTTGATTTATGAAATATATCTTGCTGTGTCAGATTACTGGATTGTTGCTGGTTTATGTTAATAAAAGATGAGGTCAGATCTTTCTGCTGAAAACCCTCTGATTGCTGCCATTTAATCCAAACAAAATCTTTATCTGTTATTAGCAACATGGGATTTACAGAAAGGATCTGAGCAGTTGTTACAATTCCATGTGAAGAGCAGGGTATATATGAGAACAGATATTACATTGTTGCACTGATGAAGTTTAAGTCTGTAACTGCTGAGACCCAGAAAAAAGGTGAGACTGTAAGGAGGAAAGGCGATCCAGTCCTTTCTTCTCTTCCACTCTTTTCCTCAGCATCCGCTGACCACTGTTGGGGGCACAGAAGGAGTCTAAGCGAGCGTGCTTGGATGCTGCATCGCAGTTCTCATCATTATAAGCTTTGGCGAACAACATTCCCTCTTCTTTCTCTTTTGGTTAAAAATAGGGAGTAAAAGAGCAAATGCATAGGTCATGAACATTTCTGTCTTCCTAAACAACAGGGATAGACCTCTTGCCATGATATGGGGAAGTTCTAGACATTTCCATGCTGGCAACATAACAGTGTGGCCAAAATACTCCAGGGAAGATCAGGACAAGCTGGAGAAAGTCATGGTGGTTGATTGCTTATTTCTAATAGTCTGTCTTAAATAAATCTCTAAAGCACAGACCTGTGTCAGCCATGTGAGGGTCAGTGCTTTTCCAGCACTTCACAGAATCACAGAATCGTAGGGGTTGGAAGGGACCTCGAGAGATCATCGGGTCCAACTCCCCTGCCAAAGCAGCTCTCCCTATCTCATATTACACAGATAGGCGTCCAGACGAGTCTTGAATCTCCAGAGAAGGAGACTCCACCACCTGCCTGGGCAGCCTATTCCAGTGCTCTGTCACCCTCATGTGAAAAAGTTCTTCCTCATGTTGGTGTGGAACTTCCTGTGCTCCGATTTACAGCCATTGCCCCTTGTCCTGTCCCCACAGACCACTGAAAAGGGGCTGGCCAATTTGCCCTGCATCCCATGCCTAATATGTTTATAAACATACACTTGCGTGTATATGTGTATGTTTGACACGATACAATTGGAGGCATGTCCTGTATCCACAATCCCTAGGATCTAGTATATTTAAACAGTTTGATTCCAAGTGTCCCTGCTTTTCTGACCCATTGTATAAAAATGTGCAGCACCTCACCAAATTAAATGGCAAGGGTGGCTACGTGTGAGGCGAGCCTGGGTGTGCTCGGTGTGCCTCCTGCCCAAGGCTGCATGGCTTTTTGCAGCTTTCTGAGGTATGCATGGGCTGCTTCCCTGTTATGTTCCAATACTGCCCTGTCCTCAGCTCCAGGAGCATGTAACCAGCCAGTTAAGGTGCTTGTTCTAGCCTTCAGACCAAACGGAAAGACAGGAGGGATGCAGCAAAGGGGTGTGCTATGAGCCCAGGGTAGAGCTGCCCTAGTGCACGAGCTCTGTGCGTCCTCTTGGTCTGCTGTCTTTCTGGTGGCCACCAACTACTGTCAGCCAAACAGGCTGTTCCTGTTCATTTGGGAAGGTCTCTGATTTAATTTGATATAAGTCACAAAATACACAAATAAAGCCATGTGAACTAAATGAGTACAGTTTAGTGCTGTGAGTCAAGTGTCCCACAATGAACAAAACACAAAGGGCGACAGCAGGCTCCTGTTTCAGTTTTTGAGTGAGAGATTTATTATTAAGCAATACTGCAAATAGGATTCTCTCCACTGTCAAGGTTCATCAGGGTGAACATGAAACCTAAGTGAATTTGGTGCTCAGAAAAGGGATGGAGGTAGGGAGAATAGCTCCTGTGAGTTCAGTCCCTGCCCTGCTTTATAGTTGAAGGCTACTCTTCATGCTTTCTCCATTCTCTTGGAGAAGAGAAGGCTCTGGGGACGGGGGGATGGGATGGGGGGTGGCTTATAGTAGCCCTCTAATACCTGAATTGCGCCTATAAGAAAGCTGGGGAAGAACTGTTCCTGAGGGCATGTAGCAATAGGACGAACGGTAACAGTTTGGAACTAGAAAAGGAGAGATTTAGGTTGGATATTAGGAAAAAATTCTTCAATATGAGGGTGACAGATCACTGGAACAGGGTGCCCAGAGACTTAGTGGAGGCCCCATCCCTGGAGATATTCAAGGTCAGGCTTGATGGGGCTCTGAGCAACCTGATCTAGTGAAGATGTCCCTACTTTACTGCAGGGGGGTTTAGACCAGATTCCTTCTAAAGGTCCCTTCCAACCTAACACATTCTATGATTCTATGCTTTCAAAAGTGGCATTGGTTATTGGGGGTGGGGGGAAAGACGGACTATATCTGTGTTTGTTGTGGGGAAAAACAGAATTTGGGATAAGCTCAGTGCAGTTTGTCAGTTTGCAATTCTGTTTGTCAGTTTGCAATTCTGTCTTGCGTTGAAAACTCTAAAGTTGGTATTTCTACTGGTTAAGCTGAACTATGATACAAGAAATATCTTTTTTTCTTGACCTTTCAGTAGCGTTACTGAGATTATTCCCTTTTAAGAACCTACAGACAGAAAGGGTATAGATATGGAAATGTTTTTATGCACTAAACATAAGTTATTACATCTAAAATAAATTTTAAAAGTCTTTAAGCTCTTTGCTGCTTCTGTTGGAAGCACCAGGTTATTTTGGTCCAGACAAAAATATAACTCAAGAAATTAAACAAAGCCAACATCTGTAATGTTTCAGGTATCTTATTCATGTACTTTCCTTTAGATAGGCATTGAAATTGCAAAGTGGATCAGAAGACAGTTATTATAGTAAATTCTGACTCAGTAAACAGATGCTGAAGGGCTTAAATAAATGATGGGGGTTTTCCTCTTATTGGAGCAAAATTGAAATGATGGAAACACACAGTTGTAAGTCCTCCTGAAGCTGCAGTGTTTCTTATTATTGTCAAAATAATAAATGACAATGAAGATCGTTTCTAACGGGAAAGTATAGTCATGAATTATAGAGAATACTAAAAAGATCTTTGTATGTTAATACTGCATTATGGCTATGTCAATTTTTCTTAGGTTCTTATGAGATTTACTGTTCTCCAATTTTTTATCAAGGTGGCTTTAGTTTGCTTATACAAAAAAGAATGCAGATTGCTCACATTTGAAGGGGGTGTGGTTGGGGTTTTTTTAACTCTTTTCCGCATTCTCTCCCATCAACAGAAATACTGTCTAGAAGTCTTGTGTTATTGTATTATAAATATAAAACATGGAATGGGAAATAAATTAATACAGAACAAAACTTTTAAAGCCATTGTGTATAATTTGCCTCAAGAGATTTGTAAAGTATTCTACACAGCGTTTGCCAAGGACTATATTGTCCTGGGATGTTTCTTCATTTATGCAGTCTTATCAGACCCAGTATTGAAGTTACTTCTTGGAACACTTCCTTACTTTATAAGTTTACAGAGCATTTCATCCTCAGTGTCAATCTCTGCATGATGGATGCCTCTGGGGCACCTCCTACCCTCCTCTTCCCTGGCCTTGGTGTCTGCACAGCTCCTTACATCCTCCTACTACCTTCTCTGGGGGCAAAATGCATCTGCTTGCATTTTTTTCTCCTAAATACAATTCCCAGCCCATTGCTCATGGGCTCGGCCTTGGTCAGCAGCAGGCCCGGCCTTAAGCCCAGCTGGTAGTTACTCTATCGAGCCTAGGAAAAGCTTCTCGCTGCCTCTTGCAGAGAAGGCCACTGCAGCCCCCCTTCTCCACCAGAACACCGCCACACAAAACCACAATGACTGATCAGTGTTTATTTTTGATATATAAACTTGTAATAAGTGATCTAATAGTGCAAGGGAATTAAATAGCTGTAATGACACAGCCGAGGAGTAACCAGCTGTGGGGAAAGAATTTCCAGGCAGATTATCGTCATTGGCCACTTGGTTGTGCCATATTAACAGTAAGATTGCCTCATAATTCTAATTTTCCTATAAATCTTACTCAAAATACAGGGGAGGGGGAAAAAACCAAAACCTGAAAGAATTTTAAATAACCCCTAGACAATAAATGATACAGTAATGCAAACAAAATTGCAACTGATAAAGGAAGCTAATTAAATGAAGTATGTGTAAAGATTTTTAGTATTAATGGGAGTATGAGGAAAAATTTTAGTTTTAAAAAAAGTTTAATTTTTACCTCTGAGTTTTCAAAATGTGGGATACATCACAGGTAGCTTTTTGCTGTGTCACTTTTGGCTTGCTAATGTGAAATGACATAAGTGTAAAACTAGGTAAAATCAGAACAAAAGATTTCCCGTTGACAATTCAAATCCTGAAATAACACGGGTTTTACTCCAATGGAAGTATATATGATTTTTCCTTTTAAAGGTAAAGTTAACTTTCATTTAATCATTTTGTATAGATAAATACAATACAGATGGATTTTATCCGTGGAAGTGATGGAGTGAAAATTCAAGACATCTCCAAAAAAACTATAAAGGTTGGGATGCTAAGAGCAAAGTCTTTTTTCTCTGCCATGGAAAGAAAAAAATGAAGATAAACAGTAACTGTTTATCCTCTCTGTTTGCATTTTTTCCTCAGTCTTAGTAAAAGTAATAAAATCATAAAAGCTTAAAAATGGAGGGCAACTCGTTAAATTTATCCTTCTCTAGTGGCTCCTTACTTCTAATTTCCATGTTCTGAACTTGCTTAATTAAATCCTGCTAAGGTTATATCATTACACAAAGCCATCAAAGATTGTTAGCTAAATGATACTGTAATTTATATATCCTAGGTAGTTTAGGGACATGTATGGGAAATTCAAACAAAATATGACTACACAGCTATTATATGTATGCAGATGTATGCTATTCTGCCTGTATATACTTGAATATTTAACCAGAGCAAAAAATTCAAGCAATTAATGTCAAAAAGTTTTTGAAAGGAATAAGAAGGTATCTTGCCTTTATGGAGTTTTATGAAGAAGTTGATAGACTGTGGCCTTTCATAAATCACTACTTTTGCACATAAGAGCAATACTGTGTATATGTATACACATATATAAGTATTCTTAATACTGGGTGCTGTTCCCCCATTACACACAAAAAACAAAGACACTTTTTGCCATTCTTTCAACATGCTTTTGAATGTGCAAGTTCTAGATGCATCCAAGGTAATAATGCAGATTAAAGTGTAGATTTAGTACAAATTAAGAATTTTGCACACAATTTTTCCATTCCAGTACCATGCCATATAATATGAAAAACTGTAGTTTGAGACCTAAACAGACTCAAAAAGCCATACCATCCCTTTTAGAAGACCAAATAACTTTAAAGATGTTCTTTAGAAATCCAGTTTAAAACTTGGGGTTGTGTGCCCTACTCTATGAACCATTTCCTGCAGTTCTTAGCAGAAATATTTTGTGCAAATTGCAGAACCATCTAAAACTGAGATATTGAGCCCAAATTAAAACAGTTGGTAACAATTCCAAAAAAGCTGTTGCAGCCAAGTACAAGTAAGGAGCATTAGATAAATATGGATAGGGATATTAAATAAAGCTATGAGTTAATGTATATTTCTGACTTTTAAGAACTTGGCTAGCTTAGTATAAAATAAAAGATGCATTAGATAAGTTTGAAAAAAGTCTTTAAAAATTCCTATTTTAACATAGGAGTTGAAATGAATCTAACTTGGTAAAAATCTTTATCTGAATAGATATGGCTTTAAAATAATAGCAGAGTTGGGTGGGATTTGATTGGTCAGTAAAGGAAGAACTGCTGCTTCTTCCCAACTCTTTGTTATGCTAATAAAGTCAAGACCTCTGAGGAGGTTATGCCTTTCAATGCAGGGAATCTGGAACAGGTTGTTAGCATTAGCTATATTGTAATGCTATAAAACAATGCAGTTTGTAATCCTATTTGGAAGTAGGGTTTAGGGAGGAAAAAAAAACAGACACTGGGGTTTGGATTGCAGCCACAGGAACTTTCTATGTTCTCTTTGGAAAGCCCAGGCGAGCCTTGTACCTCATGGGCTTAGGGCATGTCAACACCTGAGCTAACAGGATGGGGATGTTTTCAAGGCAATAGGGCTGTTGTGGTTCTGGAAACATGGGTACAAGAAGTTAGCACCAACTAGATGTAATTAGTGTCCTTAAAGAGTTATACACATGCTGTGTTTGACTTCTCTGAGAAAGGGTGTATTTGAAGCAGCATGTGTGATGTTCTCAGGCTTGCCTGAGAAGAAATTTTAATCTCCTGGCTAGGAAACAATCATTTGCTAAAATGATGTCTCTTCATGCTCCCAAATGGCTTACAGGTTCATATATATATATATATATATATATGTGTGTGTGTGTTTGTGTGTGTGTGTGTATCCATGGCATATGTTAGTGGCAGTGGTTTAGCTTTTTGTTTTGGAGAGATTTGTTACCATCAAAACTCTCCTCTTACTCCTTTTTTTCCATCAAGTTGAGGAAGACCATTAACTTGTTACCGTAACTTCCAGATAAACTTAATATTCACTCAAATCCAGGGCAAAAATTGGCCACTTTTATGCCACCGGGTTAATTACATGCCACATAAAGTGCTGCATAGGTAGAAAATGGATATCAGAATGGGGTTTGTAGTAAAAGGCCGGCGGAGATATTACTTCAGTCATACAGAGGCTTAGTCAGTCATTCTGGGTGCACAATGCTGTCTGTACATACAAAATTTATTTCCTTGATAAATCTGCGTGGTGTGAACTATATGAAGATCCCTAAATTTAGTGTAAGAAAATACAACAGGTAGTTCTTCTGCTATGAAGGTATGAAAATCTTCTCAATCATAATATATATGGGTTTTTTATTTGTCTATGAATGTATGAGAATCTTACTCAAAGCCTTCATCTACTTTTTTAACATCAAACTGAAATACTGATTAAATGGCAGAATCTAGTTGCTGCCTTAGTTATTTGTAAATTCCTTTTTGAATAGATTGATTAAAATAATATAACTTAAAATACAATCCAGAAGTTGATTTAATTATAAAATTCCACATCCCTTTTCAAAACAAGCAGTATACGATTTAATGCAATTATCGTACCTATTTGCCTGTAAGCATTTCATTCCAAATTAGTCTTTAAACTTGACAGTTATTATTTCCCTTGTTGATTCAGAAAGCCAGAAAAATATGTAGTAGTCTATTTTATTGACTTTTTTGTTCTCCCATATGGCTTTCAAGCTCCCTGAAGCACTAATAAAGGTCAAGGGGTATTACAGTGAAATGCAATCCCTTCACCTGGAGTACAATACCTGCTAGTGCAATAATAACGGAAAATAGCAGTTTCTTTTCGGGTGAATATCAGATTGCTTCATAACTGAAGATCGGAGCAAGGATGCTGAAAAATAGAACTGCCTCTTCGAGTGGATTCAGGTACTTGAGAGTCTAGTGGCTGGTACCTGATGGCTAAATCTTATTGTTATTTCACTCGTTAGAAACTCAACGGTCAGAGCGATAGTTAAATGTTGACAGTAAAAGTAAAAATAGTTTAATGTCTTTCTGATGTGGTCCAACTCCAGCACAAGGAGCTTAAAACTACCTCTGGTATAATAAAAACCAGACATAACATCAATGAAAGATGAGTATTTATGCATGTCCTACCATTAAGCCTGTATAATAAGCATTCAGAGAGATTGCCTAAGTGTCTGAAGATGGGAATTGGTTTGCTTTAATGACTTGCTGGATCAAAGCAACGTGACCATCGTCGTTAAAGGGTTCATCCTCACGGTGCTTCCCAGCAAGTTGGGGGTTGCAACTGTGCTGTGCAGAATGCTGTTAGCAATCCAGTTCACTGCGTTTAAGAAAGCAAATAGCTGTAGAACAGTTCTGTTCAGTTCTATCAGATTTATAGAAACAAAAATTATTTCCATTTCTGTTTAAAGAAAAATTGCCGTCACAGATCAGTTCTTTAAAGCTGTTGTCTTTTACTTATTTCTTTTCTATTTTCTTGGGACTGTACTGGTCATGAAGATGGTCTAAAATTTAGAACGTTACTACATCGGGTTCATATCTTTCCTGTTTATTTAGTTCGCTGCTTCCCCTGGCTGCAGTTGATTCACAGCTCAATAATGCTTTCCCGTCACAGGAAGAATATATGTGTAAGTAAAGGGGGAATAAAAGAAAAATACATTTTGGTCGAAAGATAATTAAGGGAAAAAGAATGAAATACAAGAAGTCTCAGAGGTTTACCTTATGTCAGAACTCCAATTCCATCATGGCTGGAGAACAGATCTTTGCTTATCTACGCTGGTTTGTGGTCCCTGAGCAGTTCTCATCACCACCGGTGTTCCCTACATCTTTATAATTCTGATGTTCCTTTTAGGTATGAGATGACATTTCCACCAGAGAGACAGAGCACCTTCCCCACGCTCCAAAATGAACGTTGTGATGAAGTGAAATATGTGCCTGAGGCCTCGTCTCTCCAGGTGCTGCGCAGAAGGGTAAGCATGCTTTTCTTGCTGGCTACAGGCTTGTGTCTCTGTGCTTAGCAAAACCACGGTCAAATCTTCTGAAGCTGTACAACAGCCAATGCTGTTATACTATTCCAGGAGGAAAGTTTCAGCCTTTAGACTAAAGGGTAAGACTCTCGGTTCCAAAATCACACCCAACTACATGACAATTATCTCAAGCATGTCTGTTATGCTGGGCTGCTATTCTATCCTGTTCACTTGTAAGAAAAAAAAGCACCTTGAAAACAGGAGATGGGATTTTTAAAAAAATATTACTCTGACTTTCTTGTACGCTTTCTCTTTGTGGCGTTTACTGTGAGCATACTAGAACCTTGAAATCAACTGTATCGTGCCAGACCAAAGAACCGTTTAGCTCCATATCCTGTTTCTAGCACTCTCCGGTAATGGATGCTAGAGGAAAGAGATGAGCTAGAGACAAGCAGTGCTCTTCTGTCAGAGATACCTCTATATGCCAGCCTACAGTAAATCACGGCTCAAGGACTTCCTGCAATAATGGGGGTCTCTTTAAAATTTAATAGGAAGCATACGCCTATTTTGTGTATGCTGGTGCTTGCTGTTTTTACAATAAGCAGCTTCCCCATAGTAGAAGCTCTAAGCTCTTGTATGACTGAACGCAGCAGAAATTGCGATGCAGACTGACCTCGCTTCACTGGGGTTTAGCTCAAGTCTTTCAGAGGATGAAAAGCAAATTGTACCATGCTGATAAATGACAGCAAGTGGAATTTGCATCATTTGCTGCTTTTTGATGTTTTTCAGCATCTTGCATTTTTCTGTTCCCTTGCTGGCCTGATTTACTTCCTTTGCTTTCCTGTTCTCCTCTCTGTTTTTGGAAATCAGTACAGAACTTTAGGAAGTGATCCGCATCTTTGGATGTTTATCATCAGATCTGCTTACTTGAAGTCACGAAATTATTCCCTGGCACCTCATCTTGACGATGTCTGTTGTCCCAGGGAAGAGGGCCAGGGGGAGAAGGCTGTGAAAAATGAAGCCCTTCTATCAACACTGCCTTCTTATAAAGCTAGTGGATAGGATCTTAATAGCTTTTTAAATACTGGCCATGTTGTATGTAGCCTTTGCTTTTGCCTTCAGACCTGGAGAACTGCTGAGAAGAAATATATTTGTGATTTACTAGATCTAATAGAGAAGAAGTTTTCAGAGAGTAACGCAGTTGCAAAAAAAAAATCTACTGCTTCTGAAGTGTGGGTGCTTATCTATACTAACTCGATAGAGAGAAATAGAGGTGTAAATCAGAAGAGATCAAGATTTGCTCCAATGCTGTATTGGGGCAACCTTGGTTTGGGGCCAGGGTGGGAAGTGAAGGAGAATTCCCTGTGGAGAGGAAAAAGCTTTTCAAAAGGCTTGGACAAGAAACCAAAGTAACTAGTTAAATCTTTTTCTATTGACATGTTTGGGGACTTAATAAATAATCAACTCTGTTTTGGATGCCAAGATTAATATCCTGCTGTCCCCTTTTGGCATGGTCTCCCTAGCAGGGCTGTCTCCGATTTACCTGGCCTGGGTAAGCAGGACCTGCCTAATTGAACAAAGTGGAGCTATAAATCTTGAGTGTCTGTAAATGACAATGAAAAGGTAAAGCACACGGTTTTGTCACATGGAAGTTTTATTTGTCTCAACTGGGGATTGTATGTTTGTTTTTACTTAATCACAAACCTTTTCCTTAGAACCAAAATTAGCAGTAAGTCATTATTGTTGGGTGGGTTTTTTCCCCAATATAATTTTCCCAAAGCAAGATTTAAAAGCCAGGTGCTACAAGCTCCTTAAGCTTATCTCCTGGAGTACAAATCGCATGCTATGAAGGAACTTTAGCTTTTCAGAAGCTGTTGGAGTGGTCCCTGTAGTTGCCCAAGAAATACTCACCCGCTGGTTGACTGTATTGTAGGGTAACAGCAAAGTTGTACATCTTAGAGAGACACAGAAAGCTTGTGAAGAAAAACATGTTAAAAATCCCCCTCACTGAATTTGCATTACTTGAGTATCTCCACGCAAGCCACTCTGGAAAATAAAGAATAAGCACAGGACTGAAGTGTGCGTGCAGCTCTAGTGTGTGCTGATGTTACCACGCTGTTGGCTGTAGCTTTACTGCAAATGGCCCCTCAGTCTGTTGTCAGCCCTAAAGCCGAACAGTGGTGCTAAACTAAGTGGGAGGAGAGTCGCGGGAGTCTGATATTGGCATGGAATCAGCTGCCCCTGCTGAAACTCAGGAGACATGCTCACCAGGTTGAAAATACTGTCTTTATGGAGGTAAAATTCCTACTGCAAATATGATGCTGGTACATCTGAATTTACACAGGATAAAGAAATGTCTTAAATAGTGTTATAACCAACACACAGGATTGGATAAAACATCTCAATCCTAATAATAACATTAAAATGCCCCTATTAACCCCATAGTTGCAGATAGCTTCTATGTGATCTTATCATAAAGCTATCCAAACACTAGTGAGACAGCCAAGCAGCGATGCTGTAAAGTCTCAAAATATTGCTGTGAGAAGCTGCTAGAAGCATGTTTGTGTGTCTGCTCAGGCCCTTGCCTACCTGCCTTCAGTGACTCTGGAGGTCACCAGCAGCTGATGTGGATGTGGGCCACCTTGCAATGGTTCTCATCTACTCTGCCAACAGCACGGACTGCTCCGTGGTTGAGGGAGTACAAAGGTGTGATTTGGGTGCTGCTTGGGAGTTCACATCTCTCCGCTACTGCTTTGGATCTTTGTCATCGTCTTCAACTTGGATTTGTGGTGTGGATGCACTGGCTGCTGTTGTGCTGGGGGTAGTTGCTAGAGAGCTGCTGTATGTATGCATGGGTCTTGTTCGTTAGCTGTAAGTAAATTGCTGATATATATATATATATTTAGCTAGTTAAAGGGAATAAAACCAAACCAACCACCTTGTTTTTGCCGGGCAGGATTGTTTGGTGCCAGGGCTGAGGACTTCTTGCATTGCCTTCAACGTAAGATATGAGGAACTGTACCAGTCACTGTCAGTGCCCATCTTATCTACTGCTGAAGCTACCTGGAAGGTGCAAGGCTCACTGGAGTTATTTGGAGCACGTGAGTCCCATCTGTTCTTGCAAAGTATCTTACAAAGCCCAGTTCCTTGTTTTACGTGTTGAATGTGATGCTTAATTTGGGGTGACTTGGCTGGTTTGCTGAGGAGATGTGAGGTAAAGATGGTTTCACTCCAACTCTTCCCCTGGCAAGCAGAGCTGTGACCAGCTTGAGTTGCTTACCTCTGAATGCAAACCTGAATTTGATGCAGCACTACTGTCATAGACAATGTTCTCATCTGCTGATGGAAAAGCTGACAAAGATACCTGGATAAAGCCTGCTTCCACTCAGTGCTCAGGATCTCTCTGCCTAGTAACAGAGGTTAACAGCTACGTCTTGTTCCTGGCCTGGTGCTGGGGTACCTGTGCAAAACATGGCTTGCTTGGATACAGGTTTCTTGCTAGCCTGAGTGTGTCTGACTCAGCAGCTATTCCTTCTGGTGATCCTTCTTTGGCCAGCAGACTGGTGAGCAGCATCCAATGGAAATGCTCTCCAACCTTCTTGCTGAATGTCTGTATTCTTGGGAATGCGAGATGTGTGAGGCTAAAGAAAGAACTGGCAAGAAAGCATCTATTTTGTGGTTCAACTGAGAAAAAATACTCCTCAGAGGCAGAAGTTTAGGGATAGTTCTCTTGTTAACACAGCTTTATTCCTGTGGGTGGAGTGGTTTTGAGGACACAAGGTTACACATCTGTTAGGCTTCTAGATTTTTATACCCCACCCACCCCCGCCAAACCAAATGGAAGTATTGAACTTGTGTATCATGATGATCTCTGGCCTTGGGATGTCTCCTGAAACATTGTTCAAGCTGTGAATTCCAATCGTAGATCTGGATTTATTTGCACGTATGCCATATTCAGCACTGTAGCTGCTACTAGAGCATGGGTTTAAGCAAGTGGGAGGTACTTCTTAGAAGAGATACCTGGGATGAAGTGAACAGCTCTGTGGGATACAGCAGCAAATACTTCCTATATAAATGTATCTCTGGCGATATGGTTTAACTTGTTCTGCATCTGTGTACCAACAGGAAAATAGTACCAGCAGCTTGTCATATGTTTTAGTAGTTTTCCAGGGGACAAATGAAAGACTTTGTCCTAATGTAAGCACAGAAATTGAGAGAAAGAGGCCAAAATTTTTAATTCCTTCATTATCTTGATATGTTTGATATTAAAACACCATCTTTGAAAACAGTATTTTTATTAATGCATAGATTCAAACAGCTTAGAAACTGAAGCATTATTCTTCCTCTGAGAATATTATTCTCACTGTTATTATTCTCATGTTGTAAGAATAATAGTAGGAAATATTTTTAGTAAAAGAAAGCAGGAAAAAAAATACACATTTACATTCCAAAAAACACTTTGAAAAAGACTGCTGTCTCTTCAGCTCTAAGTATTCTGTGTTACTGTAATGCTCTCAAGTTGGTATGCTGAGGCCATCCCTTTCTGCCTCACCCCAGAGGACTCTGTTTCATCCAGTGAACAGGACTGATGTCTTGGAGTATTTTTTATTCTCAGTAACTTCAGTCTGTATATGTGATTGAACTTCTCCAGTGATATATGGAAAGCAGGGGTTTAATATTTAAGTGTTTTAATATACAAATGTCAACACCACTACTTCAAAAAATTTCAGGAAGTAATAAAGTAATAGCTGTAGCAGAACCTCAAAAAGGTGAGAGGAGTGAGCGTTCAACTCCTGGGGTGAGTTAATTCTGGCATGCAGCTGTACATAGGTACCTCGTATTTAGAGCAGTGAGATCAAGTTCCCTGTTGTGGAACCCTGTAGTGCAGGTCATGTTATCCACAACGGGTTCCAGTGACCCCAAGGGACTGTGACTTGCAGACTCGTGATGATAACGGGGACTTCCAGGACAATGTCTGAGCACTGGGAATCCTGTTCTGACTTGTCGCAAGGATAATGAAGAGGCAGGTGTAGATTTGTAGCTCCTTGTAAGGATACAGAATTATTTCAGATGCAATAGCCTTGGGAAATAAGTAGTCCAAAATCTCTCTTTGTCGTGTTTATACCAAGAAGTTTGGACACTACTGTAATGATTGTGTAGAATAGCAGCTTCTTTTTATTACCCTAATATAATATTTATATTGTTAGGGATGAAGTAGCCTGTTGCAATTGTTCCTTGCACACATTAAATACAGAGCCATGCACACTGCGGCACTGCTCTTTGGTCACGTTGTGCGGTTGTTTAGAGACATGTTGAAATGAAGCATCTCCTTCCAAATACTCAGACTACCGATTACGCCTCCTTCCTAATAGAGCCAAGCTGAAATCTGCAATGTAAATGTGTGTCTATGTCTTAGCCTGTAGTGAGCCAGAATGCCTTCCCGTAAGGCATGGGAATTGGGAGTGAGGTGTGTTGGCATCCTCAGTCTTCTCTTGCTGTCGGGTCTTACCTCACAACACATTGCTTTGAAATTTTTCATAATTGATGTTGAGTTAAGCCTGAGAGGATAGGGCGATCCTTTGGTAAAAGATGCTGATTTTCTAAAAGCCTCTGTTTGAGTATAAATAGTTCAATAATATTTTTTCATAGAAAAAGATGGTTAATGACCTCCCCGTTTTGGCTGCTTGGCCAACCCCATTGCTTTTCCTTGTAGTGATGCTCGTTAGCTTCCTGGCTGTATGGTAACAGGATTTATGTTTTTGTTCTATGTATTTTATTTTTTTTTCTGTAGAGACACTCGGGAATTAGATGTCATTAGGGATGGGCAGGCTGCTGTCCTTATACTTGCAGTTAGACCTCTGGGACAAGAGTGATGGGATAGGGAGCCATCACCCAGGACATATTCTCTGCGGGTGGGTTTTGCATCTAGTTGAAGTCTTTGGCAAGAAAATCCTTGAAAATAAGTAAAGAGCGACCACTTATGGCAGCAGTAAATTTTTGGACACGGTGGCTTAGTAGGTATGTCTTGAGTCAGGGCAGTGCAGCAGTGCTGTCAGCTGAGGGCCAGTTTTGGAGGACCTGTGGGGTCTGAACAGAAATATGAGACCTGGATCTCCAAAGAGTTCAGTGGAACTGGGAAGCAGTGCTTTAAGTAGGGGGAAACATGTATTTGGACACCAAAGAGCCAAATTAATGGGGACAATTGGTTGGAAAAAGGGACAGGAGACAGGAAAGTGCGATGTCATCACACAAAGGATGGCTGGCCTGTTTCAGGGCGTAAAAGCTGCAATAATCTGGCACTGGGGTAAAAGAAGGGGTGTTGTGTCCTAGTGATGTATCCCTTGTGTTGGGAAAGCTGTGTTGGTAGGAGGGATGGCCCCATGGCACTGCTGATGAAGAGGACAGAGGAGCAAACACAGGGCATAATAAAAGGTGAAAGCAAGAGGTGCTGCAGTCACTCCTCTGCCTTGTCCAGGCCTGGCTGTGGGGGACAGGAAAGTCAGAAAACAGAGAAAACAGGGTAAGAATGGTTGGTGAGTCTCTCTCTTTTTTTTTTTTTTCTTCTGTTTATTTCCTTGCAAGGAACTTACAAACTCCTTTGAGGATTTGATCTAGTAAGGCATTACATCAGTAATGAAAATGCTGGCAAAGAAGATCTGGGGAAACCTCCGAGATCCTTTGTCAGGGCTGTCCTAATGATGCTCGATAGCCTTAAAATATGCAGATGCATCTCCTGTTTTGGAAGAAGCCAAGATGGTGACAAAACTTTTGAAGTACTTGACAGTCTTAAGTCTCCACAATTTTATAAGAAATCTTACAAGGATGAGCCTGTTGGTATCTTCCGCTTCAGGTTGTGCCCTAAATACCTCAAGCTGTCCTCCTCCAGAATATTTTACCTCCCCTGGGTCCAGAAGTGCTAGTGTGTGCAAACGCATGAAACTCAGTGTATGCTTTCAACAAACAGCAGAACCTTTTAAAAACAGTCTTTCAAATTAAGGGCTACAAAATAAATTTTAAAAAATAAAAATTCTGTATTTTCTTTTTCCACAGCTGAACACAGAGTGCAAGATTTTTTTAATACGAGTTCAAACCTGACACATTTCCTCAGTTATCTAAATGAATTCCAGTATTTCCCTATTTAAAGGTGTGTGGCTTTTGTTCTTTAAAATGTAACTTCTATTCATACTTACGATTTACTACAATAAAAAAACCTCCACAAACCTAAATGGTTTCTGGACTGTATTTCTTAGACTGAAGAAAGTAAAAGGATTTCCAATTTTACATTTGACAATTTGCTACTACTTTGCATATTTTTGATGCAGTTACTTATTTACTGATAAATGTATATTGCATAAAAATACTATAAGCAAAAACGGGAAAGGAAAGCATCATTGGGACAGCATGGAAGATGGTAGTTGATGTAAAAATTAAATTATTTGAGGTTATCAAGTTCTACTTTTAATTTAAAAAGTGACTTTGTTTTGTCATTTTTGGAAGGTTAAATCAGTAATGATCTTTCTACTTTTAATGCAGAAGCTCATAGTTGTATTATTGGAGTATAGCAAGGTTTTACAGAGGTCAACTGATAAGAATAAAAGCAGCACATTAATTTTCTTAGCAAAATTTATTATTCATTTCAATAAAGTGACTTTTTTTCTCCTCATTTTTTTAAAGCCACAATACCTATGGTTTAGGGTATAAAGCCAAATTTTGGGTGGGTTTTTTTTTTTTAGACAGGTTTAAATTGAAATTAATTTTGTTATAGGATATTGCATTTTATTGTGGTATATTTTTATCAGATAACCCCTTAAAGGCCTGGCTAGAATATTTATAGTCCTGCCTTTAACAAGCTAACAGGTATTTTAAAATGTTTCATATACTATTCTTTCCTGCAAAGCCAAATGTAAGTCTGATAATCCTCACTTATCTGTGCTGGAGTGATTTGCACAAGAACACGAATTGATCTTTTATCTCTGCATTTTCTCATAGGAACTTAAAGGAAGTCAATGCAAATATGACAGCAACATTAAAATGCTGTGGAAATCTCTTGTGCTTGCTTAGTGAGATTTGAAGATTTAATATGTGCAGGTATATCGGGTTTTTCCCCCTTGTTGAGATAGCATAAGCTGGCACAGAGTTTGGTTTTGTGTTTGTATATACACTTGTCACTCAAAGCACTGTGTTTTAGCTTGGGATTGGCTTGGTGTTTTTTGCTTGTTGGGTTTTTTGTTGTATTGCTTTAGATAAAAATCTAACTTACAGAAAATTTAAGTATTAATGAATATTAGATTATTAGTTTATTGAAAATATAATTTCTGCCATGAAGAGCCATTGAATTTTGTTTTCTTGTGGCAAATACCTAAGACTGTGTTTGAGTTTACAATTGTTACCAATGCTGTGAGTTATGTAATTCCAGTAAGAAGTGTTCTGTTACAGAATATTTCTATTTTACTACTTCAGTTATGTGAGCCACACCTCTTACTTTTTAAGGAAACTTCCACTTTTAGCCAAGTTCCCCATTTTAAGCAGACAGGGAATAATCTTTCATCCTGCTGTAAGTGATGCAACTAATCTGCTTGGTCTCGTTCCTTCTCCTTGCTGACTGACGTGACTTGCTCCATGCGTTGCTTCGTAGCATCAGTGCCAGAGACAAACTGGGGTGGTGACATCCAGAGCATGCATGGTGACTGGAAAAGGGGCTGAGGAATTCAGTCCCATGCAGGGGTTTGGTGGTCTCTGCTTCTGCTGGTCTGGTCTTCTGCCAATACTCCCTTGCCCTGAAGCGGGTCCTGTGCTGTAATACAGCTGCTGCTAGGACGTTGTCCTTGCTTCCATGGCACTTAGTGTTCAGTAGAGGATGGCTTCTAAGGAGTAGATCAGACCTGGGCTTTCACAGACACACGGGCTTCTGAGTTAGTTATGAAACTTGCTTGGATGTGTGACAAATCCCTGGAGTTAAGGAAGTACTGCATCAGTAATAAGTGCTGGAGTGGGCTGCTTTGAGGAGGTCAGTAGCTGACAGGCAGCATGTTTTTATCCACGAGCATAAAATAAGCAGTGAATGGGACCCACCTACCCCACTAAAATAAATACAATCTATTGTGATTTATCAGTGTGAGGAGAGGTGGGAGGTGGGAGAGGTGCCCTTGAAAATACCAGAGTAGATACATTTCTTGAAGTCTTTTTGTCTACTAACTAAGCCTGCTTTTCTTGACTTTTCCTTGAGTTTAGCCAGCTGTTTTCCTTTTTGGCACTAATTTTGGCTGGATGTTCAGATGCCTAGTAACTTTGCCATTTCAAATACTTGTCCGTGTACCACTTATGTTTCATCTCATGCTGTGAAAAAAGCTTTCAGAATGGCTTCCTACAGGTGTTGAATAATTTAGATGAAAAATGAAACTTGCTGAATGCCACAATCAGTTTTAAGTATATAGAAGAGTTGCTGATAAGAATGACCTTTTCACAGAAGGACTTTTCAGGGAGTTTCTCTTCATCCATGCAGCTTGTTAGAGACTTCATTATCCCGTTAAAATTAATAATAAAGATTAAGAATATCTTATTGATGTGGTAATAATAAGCCTTGATAAAGATTGATAATGTTATTAACAACAAGGTTAGTAAAAATAATGAGGACTTGATCATTGAAATCAAGAACTTTTTGGAAAGAGTTTCTTTGGACACCAACACAACTAAGTTTCTGAAGTTGTTCTGAAGTCCATCTTCTCAGGATTTGGCAACTCAGGGAAATAAAAGCTCTCTAATATTGGTGTCAGCCTTTCTCTTCAGACCCTATATTTTGGGAGGTTTAGGATCATGACAAAATTCACTGTGAGTTAAAGGTATGATTTCTCTGTTCTGGTTATTGAAATGTGGCTTTCACTGGGGACAAATGACCTTTGTGAACACAGTTTATAAACTGTTTATGCCCATTTTATTGTTATGTTTTATGATATTTAACTGAATCTGACTTGAAACCAATCTTCATTAACAAAAAAATGCTAATGAGCATGAATATAAGTCCAAAACCTGACATATGCACCTCTGTCATTTTGGTGTGGAAAGGAGGGATGTCACTCACCGGATTAACTACATATGGTACGTTCCCTTCATGCATGTTCCTGATTCATTGCAGTTGTTTGGTTTTGTGGTTTGGTTTTTTTAAGTGGTTTTAAAATTCCTTCAGAGCTGTGCAAAACAACAAGCCCCATTTTTAAAAGCATCTGCTTTTAACTCACTTTTGTATAAAGCTTGCCGCTGCGTACTCCACTTGGAGAATAAACCAAAAATTAATCTAAAGGAGAAGTTATTCATTGTGAACATGTCAGCTTCCATAGTATCTCGTGGAATTTAAAGAGGTATTTTGAGCTACATTATAAAACAAATAATACCCTTCCTCTGAAAGAGAGCAAAGGAAAAAAATGTTCTTTAAATAGTGCTGTGTTGTCATGAAATATGTGCTTACTCTCAGACAAATCCACTTACTTTTAATAACCCACATGCTTTTATAATATGCTGCCTTGATGAAATTTCTCTGCAGTCGATGAAGCTCCTCTGAGGTGAAGAGGTCTGTGCTGATGGATGGGGTTGTGAGGCCAGAGCCGCTTTTACCAAATTCATCTGCCAGATTTCCCCACTGAATCCAAACAGTGTGATGAAAGGGGCATGGGGAAAATCCCTGGCTCCCGTTCTTCTCTGTTGAAATGTGGGTAGAGCATCCATCTTATGGATATCTGAGCCATGTTTCCAGCTCCGCCTTTAAACTCTCAAATGGGTCGCTTCCCTGCCTGGGCAACAGCTTTTTCTGGTGGAATAAGGATGAAGTGTCGGGGATGACATCCCCTATAGAGGCTTTGAGGTCTAGGGAAGGAAACCAGAACAGGATGGGATAGGTGCTGAGACATCCTTCTGTATGTACAGACACTGTAACAACAGCCCTCATGGGGAAATACAGATTTGGGCATTCAGCAGCATGAGTGGAAACTGAAACCCCTCAACTAGAAAGCGGAATGCACTCTCTTTAATCTGGGGTAGCAACCTATGTGGAGACAGATGTGACAGGGAGCATTTACACTAGCAGAGCCCTATGGTGGCTTTAGGGAAGGAACAGTTTTCCCCCTCCCAAAGCTGAAATGCGGTGGTAGGATTGTGTAGTGAAAGCATGCAGTCTCACTGGGGGAAACCAGCTTGCTTTTAACAGCGTGTTAAATTAAAGGTGGTGTTAAATCAGCAGACTGACCCTTGAGTTGGGGACAGGGAAAAGGAGAGCAGGGGTGTGTGCTGCCTTGTCATCAGGAAAGAAGTTACTGTGACTATACCTGTAACTCATAGGGTTTGGAGTTGTCCTTTCTGTTTTGGGTTTTTTTTCCCCCTGAAAGGTTTTATTTTCATGCTGCTTGAGTTAGAACCAAATATGAGCAAATTGTAACACCTGGAGTCAAGTGCTTTTTGGTCAAAGTCTCATCTGAAGGAGGGCCTTGGACACCACCGAAGTGGCTGCCTGTGTGCTAAACATTTGTTAGGCCATTTTAATAACTTCTTATCTTTATCAATCAGTATAATGGATGTCTAAATGCCCTCGGTCACGTTATTTTATATATGACTTGTGACAAGCTGTTAAGACAGGGGTAGAGATGCCGTTCACTTGGCTCTGCTCTTGTCCTGGAAGATGCTCCTGAGCATTCAGGGGTAGAAGTGCCAGCAATATGCTGGGAGGAGTTCTTCACTTACACACCACACCGCATACTCAAATATCATTTTCCAGAAGTTTTATGGGTTATTAATTGGATAATTCATCTGGACTTTACCCCTCATCTGCAACCAGAGTTTTTTTACAATGGAGAACTGTGGTGTGGAGAATTGTGGTGTTATCCCATGGCTCAGGCCATTTGTTACTGCTAAAGTATACAAGTACCTTCAGCCAAAAATATCCCCTAAATCTTTTCTCTGCTGAAGCTGCACATGGTAGCAATATTTCCATGTGCAATGTGGGAGTTACACTGCAGACCTCTGTAGGTGGTTAAGGCCAGGGAGGAAGATGAGCTGTTGAAAAGTAAGAAGAATATAATATTTCTTATAATTTTACAAAAAATTTCAATGTCTTCAGCATTGGTAATTGTGTGATTAACACGGATGAAGCTCTACAGTTCTTTTGCAAACTACAGTGATAATATTGACCGATGATAATTTGTAGATGGTGGCTTAATCTGCACTGAATATTGATGATATTGTTGGGAGGAGGATGACACATGACAAAACACACAAACACCCATGCCATACCTACCAGAAATAGACACTGCTCCTCTGGGACACTTTCCTTTGAGTTCTGGGCAATGAGTCCTCTCCGGCCAGGGACTGCTTGTGCTCAAAATCATAGGATGGGGGAGCATTCCTGGGGCTGTAGTGTGTTTGTGCTCCCACCAATGTCCAGTGGGCTTACAGGGGTGCACTACCCTGTATGGGTCTGGGGCTTGGGTGGCACCGTGCTAGACTGGGTATCTGAAGGATATCCGTGGCACCCCCAGCTTAAGGAGTACATCTGCTCTCTCTGGCTGCAGTGTGTAGCGCATCGACACCCGTGTGTTTCATTGGGGGTGCTCAGGTGTGGTGTTGGCCAGCAGCGCTTGCTTCATTTGGACCTGGTTGGAAGGACACACTCTGCTTCTGCCAGTGTGGAGCCTGTCTGAAGGACTGGGTGCTTGTGTCGGTGTTAAACCCTGCTGTTGTGAAATGGGATGGGGGTCAGAGGGTTTGCACAGAAGGCATGTGGCTTGGGAAGTAATTTCAGCACTGTAGGATCCCTTTCTTGGAATGCAGATACTTATGTCTCTTAAGAAAGATCCAAAGTCTGGACAGTGGCTGACTGCCTTGTTCCATCAATTGAGAAGTAAAAGGATGCTTGGAGCTTCCTGCAGCAGAAACTTAGCTTCCAGCAGTCCCTCTCCTTTCACCGCTCACTGTGCTAAAGCCCTGACCTTCCTTGTGAGCCTGGAGTGATGGCCCTGGACACCCACATGTGGCTGCACGGCAGGAAGTTCTTTTTCTCACTTATCTTAAATGATCATAAGGCCAAACTCAATCTGGTATTACAGAGGTGATGTCAAATAAATGCAGACAAATATTGAAAGATAGTGGGTTTATCCACGTGTCTGCTATTTTTATTGCTTCCTTTGCTCTAACAGATGAAGTAAGAAACTGAAGAATCTGCTATTTGTATTTTAGCCTGAAGACTTCAGCTGTGAAAGATCTAATAGAAACGTTACAATGCAATTGAAAAAAGACTCAGTTCTCTTAAAATTCTTATTAAGAGACAGTTGCACCTCTAATGTGTCTGCCTTTCAACTGCTGCTTAATATCATATAAATCAAATGGCATTATGACAGTGACAGTAATATCATGGGAGGGACTTTGGACCCAAGTTGTTAGCATACAGTATTAGATATAGACTAATCTGATTAAATTTTAATATAAAATAAATTGCATTTGCAATTTATTAAGATTCTGTTCCTGGGCTGATATTGTTCTTCTGTAGCATCCTTCATAACTGATTGTTATGTACAGCTTTATTTAATCAACAGCAGGGCCAACTGGAATAAAAGGCAAATTAATGGGAAAAGCATCTGTGATTGTAACTGTGTATCTCTGAATATTATTTTCATAGATTCACATATTTTTTTCTGCTTAAATCTCACGCCCTTGACCTTGTGAATACACAGTTTTCACAATATATCTTATCTTTGAGTCATCAACGCCAGCAACAAAGCATCACCTTGAGGTAGGAAAATGCAAATCAAGTAGAAAAGCATCAGCTGGTCCTGATCTATCCATGCTGCAGTATACATCAGGCCGCAATAATGGTTTTACAGAGATGATGCTTTTTAGAAAAAGCTTTTTCACCAAAACCACTGAGACTCCCAAACTGTGGCAATGATGATCTTGCTAAAAACTTCCCAAGTGATTCTTACCTTAACCTGGAAATCAGAGAGTTACTTCTAACCTGTGATCCTTGTGACTGTGTTTCCTGCCATCTACACAAAGTTTAAACTTGAGAAGCTTGGTGAATGACAAGTTTTAAGGTAGGCAAAATGCAGCAATTGCCAGCACAGTGTGTGGGTAAAACCCAAACACAGCTGACGTGCCCACAGTGGCAACCTGCTCCTTGCACTGACAAACGCAGCTTCCTTCAGATCTCGCAGGACCACGTAACTGGATTCTTTGGCAATTCCTCTGCCTACACTGATCTTTGTGACTTCAGCAACATTGACATAGCTCATAAAAATGAACCAAGGATCACTTCTTTTCCTAGTTGCATTTAGAAAGGCTTTGCACTGGATTGGGAGGGAGCCGAGTCAAGACTTGACCCATTTCATAGGAATTTCCAAGAAATTGAGTCTTTGAATATGTACATTTGAATGACTGTACATTTGGCTTTCAGTTATATACTGTGTAGAGGAAACATGGGTAGAAATGGCTGGATTAAAAGAGTGACGGGGATAGCTAAATCTGATTATAAATATTGAAAGACTGTTTCAATACCAGTAAATTAGTTTAGCCAGAAAAACTCAAATCTATCAATACATGTTTTTGAAAAACATCGTTTTCCCGAAGGTTTGTAGTGGGTAATACCTCTTTTTATCATGATCTGAGTGTTTTTTCCAGATGCCCATTCTGTCAGCTGCATCACACCCTGTTTATTTTAACTTGCCATATCTCAGGTTAAATCTACCACGTCAGCTGCAGTGATCAAAAAACTTAGTGCCCGAAGCCAGTCATGAATGCCACTGTAGCAAAACTGTCACTGCTGCTTATTTAGGCTGCCGGGAGGGAAAGTCTTCTTGAAGATGTGCAGCCCAGACAGTTTAATTTGTTGTTTTGGTTAAGTCAGGGTTGTTGTTGGTTTTTTTTAAGTATTAAACTATTTAATTTTTTACAATAAAAATATATAGTAGGTGACGTCTCGTATTTGAGTAGAAAAACCACATGAGGGTACATATTTTGATTTCATTAAAAAAAGAATAATTTATGAAGCGCAGCAGCTGAATACCAATGTGCAGATCTGTCACATTTTTCATGAACTTTAGGTGACAACTTTAGTTCAAGACAAAACAAAAGCCCATGGCTACTTTTGTTATCCATCTGCATTGAAATTTCAAATATATATCATTCTTCAAGTCTTTTACAGAGCTTATATAAAATACTTAAAGTTAAATGCATGACAGCTACTAAAACTGTCTTCGTGATGTTACCAGGGAAATTGTTTATTTTATCTACCGCTGGCTCATCCAAATCTGACTCAAAAATAGCTTATACCTGTAAGATTTAATGTGAATAAACATGCCTACTGTTATTTACATGCCTTTCATTTGGGGCAGTGGAGGGCAGCAGCACTACAAGCTCCAGCAACCACATCATTTTACTGTGCTCAAATTGAAAAAATTAGGGAAAAAAAAGAGCTCTGAGAAACTGAACAATTTGGAGAAACCTTGATATTTTCTTCAAACAGAGTTCTGTTTGATGATTTCATGCCTCCCCCTTATCCTTCTGCTTTTTTTGAATAGAAATGACCTTCCAGAATGAAAGCCGACTGACGTAAAAGTACATGCCCTGCTTTAATAACTGAAATACCTGGATTTGCCTGGTGCTTCATTCCTTATTTAAATAAAATAAGTAAAAATTTCCCAAACAATAACAAAGAAACCATTATACCCCAGTTTACAGAACAGCCTGACCTGATGGTTGTTTTAGGAAGGACTGACTTTCTTCTTAAAACTGGCGATCAATATTTTGAGCACAGCTATAAATGTTTGCCAGTGCGGCTCTTCTCCCATGCCAAGATCTCCTTTGCTGGCTTACCTTTTCTGCTTCAGTTTAATTGGCTTCTGCAAGATAAAATCTCAACTGGAGATGTAAAATTATTGTGTGATGTTAGCACCCAGTGACAGTTGTAACACAAACACACAGTACTTGGTGCAGCATTTTGAGAGTTGGGTTCTGCTTGATGGGATGGAAACCTACATCCTTTCCTTTGAGAAATGAAAAGCTGCTCTACCATGCTAAAGCAATCAGTCAGATAGCTGTGTGTAAAAGGTCCTGATTGCTCTCCTATCCCTCTTCCAACCTAGATGTAAGTGCTTACGTTGTTAGTCTCTACACATGAAGGTATCCGCAATTTTGATAATTTGTTAAAAAACCTCAGTGCTACATCTCTAACTTTATGCCTAGGTTCTTGGATTTGTCATGCTCCACATTTTTTCATCCTTCAGTGGTAATAATATCCTTTTCTATTTGTCCTGCTTTTCCATTATTTCACCTGCTTTTTTCCCTGTGATCATTATCTTAATCCTATTGAAATGTGAAACAAATTACTTGTCTTGTTTTCATGACGGCATTTATCCTATGCTTAATAGGAAGAAAAAGTTTCTTCTTTCTTGGATGTCTGTCTCACAGAAATATTCAGCTGAAGAGAATTTCCTTCCCCTTTTTTTTTTCCCATTTCTTTACACCATCCAGCTCAGTGTGACTCTCTGCATCTGTCTGTTATCCCTGCAAGGCATGGCTTGTGCGACTTGTGTTTCAGTTCTGGTGACTAATGTTTTCTATCACTAGCTGTTTGTTGTTTATCTCTCATTTCTTTCTTAACATAGTTATTCATTCACTCCTGTATGAAGCATCTTCCCATACTATATGCTAAGCTGTTTTCAGAAGCCGAGGTGTGGGAACCCCAGGTAGGACCTTCATGTTTAGGTTTTCCACAATTTGAATGCTCGTGTCCGGTTGCCTTTTGTGAACTACGATAGGTAGTTAATGAGCTACTTTCCTTTTAATATAACATCCCAAGCATTAGTGATATATAAACTGTGCACAGCACAATGCTATATCCCTTTGCATTGGTAGAGGGTGCTTCCTCCTTCCCCGCTTTCACTCCAACTCTGTCCTCTGCCTGCCCAAGTCTGGAAGCTGCGTGTCTGGTCTCAGTTGCAATGCGCCAAATCGAATCAGTTGGAGTAGATCTAATTAGTTTACATGAGATACTGCATGATGTGGTTATATTTTTCCTGGTCCCAGACTGATAAGACTGCATGTGGTTTTTATTGGCTTGGAGTTCAGGGCATGCTCTACACCACTTCTTAATAAACAGAAATATTTAAAGATGAAGTGCAGCTATTTAGATTCCTGTCAGTATTTCATTTTTATTGTATGTCTGTCTAACAGAGGCATGCATTACTTCTGTTGGGGGAAACAAGCCATGAATTTATCTGAGGGTTCAGTGCAACTTTGGAAAAACAGCATGACAATGAGACATGAATGCTTGAATAAGAATAGGACATCTCTGGGGAAGGAGTGGTAAAAGAGCAGTTTTAATTAGTCCTACTAATTTCTTAAGCAAGCATGCAGACTTTCAATTGAAAAAGCGTATAGATTTTCAGACCACTCTTGATGCAATCTGGGTAAGACCCGTTTGGTCTCATGATTCCAAGTCCGTAAGAAGTCTGTATTTACCTGCAGGCTGCAGGACATGGGAACTAATGGTTTTAAAGCAGACAGGGCGTGGAGTACGGTACTACGGAAGAAAAGTCTAAAGATGAGCTTTGCAAATAAAACCCCTCAGCAAAACCAACCTAAGGAATATTTCAAAGTCATTTGTAAATGATGTGTTATAAAGAAATGCTATTGCTGTGTCTGGTAATGCTGTGGTTACTGGAAGCCACTGTTATAAAATTAGGTGGCCAGTGATGTACTGAGGCTGAACAGTCCAGCTAGGCCACCTTAAAAAGCATCGTAAACAGCCCACACAGTTTTTAAGTTGGGTGTATTTGAAAGGCTTTGCTCTGTGACTGCTGCTGCTAAACAGATGTGGGTCATTACTGCAGAGTGGAAGAAATAATGACCCAGCTTTAAATTTACAGTTCAGCTCAGCTATTATGGAGAAACCGATAACAGCTCTTAACCCCTCCTGAAGCCAAAAGCATAACGTGAAATCCTGGTAGGGATAAAAGCAGGAAGGTGTGGAAGTTGGTTGGCAGGCTTAGCTTTGTCCTGCCTTAGATGCACTGGCTTGGTAGTTTACATTGTTCACATAGTATTGTTAAATGTGATATTTTAATTCCATCAGCCTCCTTGCATTCAAAATTAATATATACTTTTTGAGGGTCGGTTATAATGTGACCCACAAAAAAATAATGTTGGAAGTAAATATGGCTCAGGAGAAATTTATTTTTAGGCTTGAATGAGTACTCTTCCCCCCCCCACCCCTTTAAAATTATTTTGGTCAATCCCTCAGCTATTTTCATACGTTAATCAGAGTATCTAAATAACTCGCTATTGTACAAGACCACACAACTATGCAGACTGTGTGAAAAACCTAACACTCCATCAATTTTGCTGTTAGATTGCAGAGATGTACCCCAGCTACTGTAAGAATTTATTTTTTTTTGCTAATGTTCTTGATTTTCCTAGTGTCTCTGAGTTATTTTGTGACTAGGAAAAGGGATAACGTCATCTGAAAAATTCCACTCATTATATTCATTTACAGACCGCCACATTACATAAAATGCTGTTCATCTGAAAATGACCCAAGATAATTAGGGAACTGAGAAAACTTTATTCTTTCCAGGAAATAAAAGTTCAGCATTTTTTTAGTGTTATATCTCAAACTCAACCTGTTCTATCTGCATAGCCGTATTCTTCTGTTTAGGTACAATTTTTGTGTTGTCATTTATTTTTCAAAGTTTGCAAATATCAAACAGTCTCCTAGAAGTGCTTGGCTTCTTCTCTGACTTAGTAGAGATAAAAAGAGAGATTTGTCACCTGACATGACACATTAAAAAAACCCTTGGAATTATATAGACTGAGGTTGCTTAGCAAAAACAGCTTGATAGTTCTTGCTTTGAAAGCCCGTCAAGAAGTGGATGTAAAGTTGTTCAGTGGAATAGCTCATTAATAAAATATATTTAAAATGGAATAAGCCCTTAGGTGTTTTCATAAAGGAAGAACTGCAACTATTTGGGAAAGGCATGCAACAGCATTATTGTTGCTTCTGTGGTAAGGAAGGACCAAAATTATTCTTTCTGTTGAACCTTATTTCTGCCAGGATGTTTATAATTCTAATATGTGTCTGCACCCTGGAGCATATTCCTTGAGCCCCTGAGACAGGCAGGTGAAATTCTGTTTCCTGCAGGATGAACTATTACTTAAAGTCACTTTGATTCTTTGCCATTTGTCACCCATATATTGCATTCTGCAGATGTATGGGAACGAATCAGGGAAGAATTAGGCAATCTTTCATCGTTTGCAAGCGTTGCGGTACTACTCTTTGCTGTGAGTAAATGCTGACAGAAAACTGATAGCTCGGAGTTCAGTACTACCTGGGGAGATCCCGTGCCCTCCTCACAGTCATGAAAACAAAGATATCAAATGCAATACTCCATTTCCTGACCTTGAGGGGTTAGGGGATGCTGGGCTTAGACCTGCAGTGACGAAGCGGTAGCTGGTGGTCTTCCAGGCTGCTACAGAAGGGATGTTGCAGAGGTATGATGCTTAGTCTGGTCCTGATGCATAGACAGGAGTGGGTAGACACAGCCTGAATGTTTTACACCTTCACTGGTGTTGATGGGATTTACCTGTCTTGGAGTGCAAAACCAGCATTTCTATAAGGAAAATACGTAAGTAGGCGTTGTCCTTCACTGAGCTGTTTAGAAGAGACTGTTGTCTTGGTGAGAGGGCAGTCTTCTTCCTCCTTTTTCCATTTTCCTTTTCTATGATTTGTTTTTCTGCTTAATTTTCTTAGCCCAAAGGAAAGTTGGGAGATAAAGGCAGCTCTTACGTATTGAGAAGGGCTTTTTCCATTCAACATTACCACAATTTCCTTCTGTTGAAGCAAATGGAAAGTCCCTGGAGTTATTCCCATGCTGAGCACTTTCCCTGTGTGCCCAAGTGCCACCTATATCTTCTAAGTAAGAAAAGAAGAAAACAATCCATGTTTCTCCCTAGAATGTTTTACTGCCCATTTTCATTCTGGTTTATTTCTTTTAATGTTCCTGCTTTAAACCTTTATTGGCTGAGCGGTATGACCTTAGTTTTTCAGTGATTTTAAACGACATGATCCTATTAGATTTTGTGGCAGTAATTTGAATTTTTATTTTACAGTGTAGATAATCTAAATGTTAAAGGTGGTGGGTTTTTTTCAGTAGGAACATAGAAGTCTTCAAACAGAAGCTTTATTGTTAATAAGAAGGTCTGCCTAAGTGCAAAACCAGATAAATATATAAATGCAAGAAGTCTGAAGTCTAATATAGAGGATGTCAAAGTGATTAAAGTAATCTTGGAAGTTATTAGCAAAAATCATCATTACAAATAAGATATTTTAATAGTAATTTGACCTACTTGAGTCTTGCATTAAAAAACTCCACCGCTATACAATGCCGAAATAGGCAAGAGCTTTCTGCCTTGACCTTCAGCCTTTAAACTTTTCTTTTTCACCAAAACTATATTGTAAAGAAATAAGACAATTTAGATGATTACTCGTCGTTTTGCTGGGGTTTTTTTGAAGCACAGAGGATAGACACCCTCTTCTGTTGGTATCAGAAACTGTTAAGTGTATTTGGTGCAGCAAAGCAAGTGTTTTAATTAGAGAAGAACTCTGAAAAACCTTTCCAATTCTGTCCTCATGGATACTGTGAAAACTACTGTTGCTCTGCTAGCTTCATCTGGTCCATAACATTGGAACTGCTGCCTCTAAGAGTATTTTCTCCTGTTTCCACTTATGTTTTCTTTTTAAAATCCCGGTTATGGAAGGCCCCAGAGACATGCATGAATTATACCACCTTGGATAAATGTCTGAAAACCACAGGAAACAAAAAAAGCAAAGTATTGACCAAAACAACAGTGAGTGGTTTTTACATGGATGTGTGGGGAAAAACAATGTCACATGTGATGGTGGGGAACAAAACACATCTTTTATTGCTGTAACCCTCCTGTAGTCTGTTCTTTCTTGAAAATTCACCCTGCTTGTTAGCAGAGACAGGGAAGTTCTGGAGAATATCTCTCACAGATATACTGCCCAAAAAACAGCTGCTTCCCACTGTGGGATTATAATTCCAGAGGGTGTGCATAACGCTTCACCTTGCCAATAGCTACAGAAACAGCTAGGGAAATAGCAGTGTGTGTGTGCAGGGTCGGCTTTTCAGTAAGGAGAACCAAGGAGTAATCCAGGGACTGTGGAGGAGTGTTACTATCAGCTGTGGGAGGAGCTGGATTGAATGTAAAGCATCAGACTTTAAAATAATGCAGAGTACTTAGATTCTCAGTGGAGTGCCATATTGTACACAAGTAAAACTTTTTTGGGCAGAAATTTTAACTTTGTAAGGATACTACAAGTTAGGTCTGTCACCTGTGGAAATACGGTGACATTTACTCTGAAGGGGGCAGGAAAGATGAACAAATAAAGGGCACTTAATGTTTTGGGGAATGGGGAACAAATACCTTTGTATATGGGTAGCAATTATTTTGGGTGTTTTTAATATAAAACCTACCTGGCCAGGTTTTAATCAGGTGTGTGAAATTTCACAAAGGTATTGAATGGAATATTTCACAATGAGGAATTCTTTCTTTTCTTGACCATGCAGTGTGCTCTGACCAGTGCATTAATATAAAACCATCACAGGTAAGCTGCATGCTGTTGGAGCTACTCCCATTATCACTGTAACAATTGTTCTTAATGATACTCTCCCTTTAGGTAAGGATTCAAAACACTGAATAAGCTACAAGAAAAGAATTCAAATATAAAAAGTTTTTTCTCTACAGGAGAAAGGGAGAAGGATACACAGAAAATATTCACAGGGAAAGTGAGCAGGACGATACCTATTATTGCAAGTGCAATTGAATTTGCATCAGTATATGTTGATGATGGATTTTTTTTATTCCTTTGTATCTGACAGAGGAAGAAACTGGGAAGTGCTGGGTACTGTACCAAAGACACCTGGCAAATTGAAAACAGCTAGCAGTCTTACCTAGCCACACTAGATTTAACTCTCTGTAAACTGTCCTGAACATTGAAACCACTTTCTGAAGTGGAAATACTTTGGTATAATTGCCATGTCGTCAGTGCCACTGCTACAGATCTGGAGGACCTAAAGCCTTGGTGAGAAAAAAACACCTGTCCCCCTCAGAAGGGACAGGTGTTGAACAAAGGTGCTCTGGTCTCCAGGCCACTTCTCTTGAGCGGTGAGGGGCTTGGCGAAATTCTCAGATCTCTGCCTGAGAGGCTGCCTCATGCTTGGGGTTTTTTTTGTATCTGCGGTCTTTGTCCTCCAGTTAATTTTTATGATGGTAATATTAAGTGAACTACAGCACCTCTCCTCTGCTTCAGCTGACATTTGGAGAACTCACTTAAATTTGCTTGGGAATGCGTGTTGTGGTGTCACAGCCAATAGGAATGGAAAGAAGGAGTTCTGCTCAGGTCAGGATGTTGAGGGCAGTGTGGGAACAGGGCTACCGCTCTCTGGGGGCCTTCTGGGTCTGTGCTGTCACCTGAAGGTCGGGTATAGATGCTGCCATTTTTGTGGTCTTTCCTGCATTATACATTTGTTAAAGTGCTAGAATATTTGAAGTAGATACATGCATCTATCCCCAGACAATGAACTGACTGAACGATTTTGTTACTGAAATGTCTTGAGTTTACAGCATGAGGTAATTATGTTTGAGTCTCTAGGGAGATGGATTTATAGTGATGTGGGAAAGAGAAAGTTAATTTGATTATCGGGAAGAAGATCAAAAAACTTTTACTAAGACAGAAAAAAATCGCTGGTTTCCTGGCAATGTTGTAGAGGAGAAAACTGGGAGAAATTGATATCTTAGGCCAAAAGACAAATTCTGAAAATGCCTATTAATAAAAAAATTACTATTTTCTAAAATTTCCTAAAAATTTATTGCAAGTTTTTATAGACCCATAAAGTATAAGTGTGAAGAAGGTCGAGTAATACATTGAGTTACTCATTATTTTTCCATTTTTAAAGTCTGTAGGCACAGGTTGGGCTCTGTCAGTGGGAATAACAAGAGGGCAAGAGGTCCAAGTAATTTAGCATCCTAAAATTGGAGGAGATGCATTGTCTGGTCCGTACACTAGTGAGATTACTCTGTTCCTAGACAGTTCTAGATAGATGGCTATCTTCTCAAATTTAGAAATCTAAAAGAAGTGATTATTCTGTAGCCTCCGAGTAACCTTTGCCAGGGTATGTCTACTCTAGCTGATGCAAAGGGGTTCCTGTTACACAGCACACGTTTTTCTTTGCTGTAGACACGCTGCTGCTATTTTTATGGCATTCTGAGAATTAAAAATTAGAAATATTTTTTTATTTTTTAAATTTTCTTTTATAGTCTTCCTCACTCATATCTTACATACTGGCAATGTGTGCCATTGCCTCATAGGCATTGTTGGAGGTAACAAAGTTGCCATGGGAATACTGATTTGAAAATTTAGCATTTGGTGATTAAAATATCTGGATGTTGATGCTTCTGTTCTTGCACTAGGAAATTTAAATGTCTACAGTATTTAATTCAGTTTACTTATAAATAGCTGTTACTACAGCTCAGCACTTTTTCCTCTGGCTAGAAAATGTTTTTAAGAGGTTAATTGATTAAATATTTTACAGCCTGATCATTTAATATTGGGTAAATATGGCATCAATCAAGAAAGTTTTGGGAAGTGCATATTTTGAGGAAAACATTAAGGATTTTCTCCACATCACTTTAAGTCGAACTAGTTTTAACGTAGTATGAGACTTTACCCCAGCCTCCTTCTGTTGTAAATGGCTTTCCCCAAAATACTTCGTCTCTTCGCTTTTCACATTGTACCAGTCCTTGTTTTTCTTCCTGGATTTAATTACAAGCCTCATTTATAGAAGATATTAATAAAATGGCAGCATCTGTCTTGTCCCAGACTTGTGGAGCATTTGTGCTGGCAGCATTCAAGTTCTCTCCGAGCAGTCACTTGTTTAGGCTGCAGAAGGTTGTCCAGGCCACCAGTGCAATCTGCACTCTTCTTTTTCAGTGTCGTATTAAAGATCTTCCAAATAGGTAATATAAGAAGAGAGATTAACCACTTTGAAGGGAAGGAACAAAACATCTCCACATTAAAAGAAGAGAGCAGTGATAAGCTGCGACGCTGTCTGTTACATGGACAGCTCCTGAGAATGGGCAGACAAAAAGGGGAATATTTAATTCTTGAGCCTGATTGAAAAAACCATCCCTTTCGTGGAACAGGAGATATCCAGGGAAGGATTTAGGAAACAGAGGTGCTTTGTTCCCTTGCACTATTTCTTAAACTTATACTGGCGTCTGATGGAGAACTATTTTGGTTTCTGGTCATCAAGCCTCAGTTAAATTATTTTTTGTAAAAAGCTTTGCATTGAAAGAAGAAAGTGTTGAACATTTTTGCTGCTGAGGGCTAAACAAATCTTTCAGGAACCTTTGGCAAGTCCTATATTAACAAACTCTCTAGTGTCATCCAATAACGAGGAGAAAAATCTCAGCTGCTTGAAAGCAAACCTGCCAATGCTGTTATCTTGTACAGGGCAGCCCCCAAAACTGGCTGTACTTGTTGATCTTCTCTGGCATTTGCTAATATCTGGAGCAAGGTGGCATGCACAAACCTTTTGGAGTAGTTTCCCACTTCACAAATATATTTTTTTTCCACTTGCATGGCTTTTCTGAAGGCTGGAACTACAGGATCTCAGGCGTAAAACCTCAGCGGCATGGGCTATCATTCGGCTGTGACCAGTACTGAGGCTAAATTGCTTTTAATTAAAGGCTACTCCAGAGTAAGCTGCCAGTAGTATTCATTACTGGAAGATTAAAGTTCCTTTATTAGGTTGTTATTGATGGAATTAAGCCTACTGATCGGGAGCAATTCAGGACTGAAATAACTGTGTCATACAGAGAATGAAGCCGTGTACTGGTAATATCAAAAAACATATGGATTGAAATAATAAGATAATGCCAATTTAACTAAAAGTGGACAGTGGAGATCTATTGCAGAGCTCACACTTCTAATTTGACGTGGTTTATCTGTCCCTGTGGATGGACAGCTGTTACATCAAAGGTCAGCTATAGCCACAGAAAGCTCCAAAATCTTGTCAGCTCTACGATGGCTTTGGGATCAGCTGCTGCATGCACCTTTTGAGCCAGTTCCTTTGCACTGAAATATTTCTGCTGGTTGGGAATGACTTGGAAGCCATCAAGACAATGAAGGAAATGTCAAACTCAAAGACCACATGCACCGGCTGGAGCCCCGAGCTGGCTTGGCAGGGATGCTGGAGATGCTTTTCCTCAGATGGAGAGTGCTGTAGGACACAAAGGAGATGCCAGGAGCATGAGATCTGGGCTCGGTGCCAATGCCACCCGGCCAGAAGGACTTTAATTGGCCTGCCATTCAGTCTGCTCTCTGTTCCTGTTTCTCACCATGCCATCTGAGAAGATGAAAATTAGAAAACAGGCCATCTTGGGGTTTTTTTTTAATTGTTCTTCCCTGTTCACCAGAGAGGTCTCTTGTGGTCTACCTGCTGAGGATCTAAAATGTAAATGTTATATTCCACACAGTTTTGAAGACATCTGGCTGTGTTGTGGGGAATGTGGGACTAGGCTGGAGAACGAGAGGACATGTTGCATGAAGAGCTATTTTCTGACGGAGCAGAAGTCTGGATATTTGTTACATCCACTGATGCAGGGATGCTGTGTGCCTACAACGATTTCAGAAAAGCTTGTTCTGACTGAATTGTGCTGACTTTGGCTAGCAGGCCTTCTGATACGCTTTAGAAAGATAAAACAAACAGAAAAACCACCCCAAGAAGGATATTTTCTTTTTACTGTTCATGGTGATTAATGTAAGTGGCTTTTCACAATCCATTTCCAATTAATTTTAGCAGAGGGAGCTCTGATGGCCCTGTATGTGAACTAAACTTAATATTAAAAGATTATTTAAGGGATTGCAGGTTAAGGATTGAACACAGAGCTTAAGCTCCAAACTAGCCATCATGTGAGTCACCAGAAACCACAGTTCTTCCTCAGCATGAGTCATCCTAATGATAGACTTGGAGCCAGTGGAGCTTAGTCCCTAATCCCTCCCTGCCTCCAAACCTGCTTCCCCTCTCTAAACCTCCTTAAGGTCTACTTGGCCTCTGGTTGTTCTGATTGCTGCTGTCAGGCTCAGCCTTGCCTGGAAGAAGACAAGGAGAGGTCACATCGTGTAGTACATTTCCAGCTCCCAGGTGGTGTAACTAGATAGGAAATAAATGTGGTATTTAGTGTTCACCATTTCAGAATTGGGACTGGGTGGACAGCAGTCCTGCTGCAACCCACACTGATCCCCTAAAATCAGGGACACCTTTTCTCTCTTTCAGAAAAGGAGAAGAAATATTTTCATTCCCCACCTTTGTTCAAGCTCCTTTGACTACTTACGGAATAACTTCATATCATCCTTAGTAAGGAAAATAAAGCTGTTCCTCCTTATGAGAACGCTGTTACTTGAATGCTGTCCCTGCTGTCAGAGATCTATTATTATTTTCGATCTTCCCTCAGCTAGACCCTTCAAATACTGTTGATGTTAAAGATCAAGAAAACTTTTTTTTTTTAAATTGCATTTTGGTGATTATCTCATAGGGAACTCCATGTCTGCTGGGGCTTAACAGAACGGGAGCTAGTAGGCAAACCTTTGTGAGCTGAACTGCGGAGCAGAAAAAGGGGGAAGGCATTAATCAGCACTGTCTCCTATAGTTTTGTTCTGCTAACGGACAGATATACTCTAACTCCAAAGAAGCTGATTCATTCTTCCACTGGTATTCTCGGGATGCACTAACAGCTGCAGAATGTGATGCCAAGTGCTGGCTGCTGCCTGTCCTGGATTCAGACCGTCTGCGGGGAGCTGTTGGGATGGCGCTGACTTTAATCCAGTAAGCTGCAACAGAGAGAGCAGAAAATGTTGGCTTCTGAGGGTACGCGTGGGTACACATGGTAGACAAAGTCCTTGGAATGGGGAGAATTTGGTCTGAAAAGGGATTCCAGTTGTTGTTTTTTTAATTTTTATTTTTTCTTTAACCTAAGTGTAGCTTGATTTGTGATGCTCTCAGTCACTTAGCCTCTTCTCCGTAGCTCCTTACCACCAGTGATACATGCTTCTTCCCTCCTACGTTATCCACATTACATCTGAGATTCTTTTATGCTGAGAGATGACAATAGGATAAAAAAAAAAGTGCAAAAACATTATTAGTGGCAAACAAGTTATATTTGTCTGAGAAAAAAACGAGTGCTGCTGCTATTTGTTCTGAAGCAGCTGATACTGCTTTATTTTCAAGATTTGTGAGAGACAGGAGGAGAACAGGTTGTACTTTCATGGCACGCAGATACAGCTCAATCGGAGAGAAAGCAGACTTACATCTGCTGGCTGTAAAGGTTTACAGCTGATTTGTTATGATCCATTCACTGAACAGAAGGAAAAACTGTTACGTTCAACATGAAATATAGTATATGGGCTTTTGATGCAAATAAAAAGTAGAAGCTATTGATCATGACTGAAAAAACTCATATTTTCCATTTGGGTTGAATCTTGAAGTGCTTTGCAGAGGAGCAGCACTCCCAGATGATACCGGGGCACCGCACTGCGTAAACATGAAATTCAGGTATCGCGGATGAACGCAGTAGCTGCTGCAACTGGAAATCTGCTCCCAATAAGCAGAGTAAAAAACCAAAGGGATGTCTCCTGTATAGCATAGGTTTGTAGGGCAGCGGGGGAAATTGGGTCCTGCAGAAGCTGAGCAATAGCGAGTCTCAGATGGTGGAGCAAGAAAGGAACTTCCTCCGGAGAATTCCTCTCTCTTCCCGGATAATCAATGCTGTGGGAGAAGCTCTTTTTGTAAAAGATATGGATTTGAGCTCCTACAGTGAGCAGGTAGGGAATGGGAAGAGGAAATTGTTATAACTTCTGATGTTAGAGATTGTACAGTAAAAGCGATTGCTTTATAAATCCTCGGTCTGTATGTTTTTGCTGAATATCCTTCTGTTGCAAGTCAAAGAGAGGAAGTCTGGTTTAGCACAGACAGCCCTGATCAGGTGGAGGAAATAAAGACAAAGGGCAACTGTACAGAAATACATAATCCCTCCAGGAGGAAAGTGGGTTTCACACAAGCCGCCTGTCCATCAGCCAGCTAACAGCTTAGCTGCTCTGCAGGCCTGAGGCACTGTGAGTGGACAAGTTTAGGTTGACCCTCTCAACCCTGACTTGGCCTTGTTAGGGGAGATAAAATACGCATATGGTGATATGCATGCACCGATTGATCCCAAGAGCTGTACAGAGGGGGTCCTGCCTATGGAGTTATAACACAGCTTTCTGTGCCTCAGACCTCTTATATGGCATTTCAGGGTCATTCAGGTTTCCCTGCTCGAGAGAAGGGCTAGAAAAGTGTCAGTAAAAAGCCTCCGTGTTTTCACTGGTTTCTTTTATGTTGAAAGAAGGAGAAAAATTTGAGTCACAGGTTCCCAAGTCAAATTGGAGACTTGATTGCTTGGAATGCTTCTGCAGCTCCTTGATGTGGCACTAATTCTTGGGGAGGGGAGAGGGGAAACATGTTGTCTGACTCCATCCCCTATTTGTAACTTTTGGTTATTCATTCTGGACGCACATGAATTTTTCTGTGAAATTACTGGAAAAGAATGAAGGCAGAGTTGAGAACGAATTGCCTGGAAAATTTGTATGTATGGGTTTGGCTTTTACAGCTGCCTATTTTTTAAAGTGTTCACCTGGATATGCAACAAACAAAACCCATTTAACCCCCCACCTTGTTTCTCATGTTTTTCTTCAGAGAGCATTTTCAGCAGTTTTTCTACTCAGCGGTGATTTCACTCAGAGTGAAACACTGCACGTTTGCCCCTCCGACATGCTTTGTTCTCCCCCTAAATGCCTCTTGCATGTAAGCATCATGAGGCAAACCTAGCATGGGCAAGTTCTGCTCCCTTTTGCAATGGGTGGGCCAGCAAGGGATGGCACGCAGATGCTGTGTACCTGGGAAACAGGTTTGTATGTTACAAGGAGCAGAGAAAGGATTTTCGTTAATGGAACAATGTGGAGAGGGGGAGCAGGGGGAGAGTTGTATGTCTTGCTGCATTGGCGTTGTACAAATATTTAGGTACCCAGCAAGACTGGTTTCAAATTTTAGCACTTTTTTAATGTTATGTTACCCAAATAGCACCGTTTATTGCAAACATGACCCTGCTGGAATGTATTTTGTTTGTAAATCCAATTTATAAGCCTATAATTGCACTGACAGTTATTGCAGAAATACTGACAACTGGGAATGAAGTGTGGTGGTTAGATAGCCACTGGGATATTGTTGCTCCATTCCTTATTTATTCTTAGCAAACTTCCCGTCCTTAAGTATCGGGAGGTGATCTTGGAGAGGTTTTGCTTGTTGATAAAGCATCACTGTTCAGTGAAAACAAAGAGCAGACCACAGGCATAGAGCACTACATTGCTCTTCACACAGAGTTCTGCTAGTTCTAAGTTTTGACTAGCCAGTCAGTTTAATTTTATATGGAAAACATCCTTCTGATAACTAAGAATCTTTTACATTAAAATGACTCAACAGCATCCAGTGAAGTGGTAGCTAGAAATGGTTTATTCAGAGGGTGTGAAAGCCATTTACAGTAGCCAAAAGGTGGTCATGAGCATAATGCAAAGGATGAAGCTGTGAAAATAAAAGGAATAGTGAGTTTCATCCATTAAATTTCCTGTTCAGATGTGTTTGTAACCTATTTGCCTGCTCTTTTCATTTGATTTCAGTAGTGTATAAAGAAGATTCTTGCATCACCCGGAGTTATTGTGTAGAACCTCATGGGGTTTCAGCTGATATGATGCTAACCTGTCACTGGAGCTGTACCAGCTCACAGGACCACGCACTATTTGCCTTTGAAAGCTCTGCCAGCAGTAACTGCTTTTCTTTAAGTGTGGGTCCTGAGTAGGGTCTGCTGCTCTTTGAGAAGGCAACTAAAACTGGAGTGTGGTCCTGATGATCTTGCTGTTCGAATCATTTTGTCAATTGAATTCAAGGACTTATTTTTTAGGCAGTGTCGCAGCTTGCATGATGCTGTTTTACTCCTACTTGTGAAAATCAATCACGGGGAACAGAGCAGGGGAAATTACCAGCAGGAGCAGGGAGTTCCTGGAGCAGAAGCTTATCCCTATGCCAATCAAAAGTGCTTTGCTCTTTCCCTGTCTATATTTGCAGGGGTCTGTATTATTTTGGATATGCCATGTGGTGTAAAATGAGAGCCCTTTCATAAGAGCGAACGACTAGGCTTTTATATGCTGCAGATTCTCTTTGTCTGTGGCTTTTTAGGATGGTAATCATAGTCTGATACTTTATGAAAGTATACATTCCCATCCAATTATACATTATAGGAGTACTAATATTTCATGCATTTCCTGGAGGTGAAAGTTCTGCCATAGACATTTACCTGCATATCTCAGGCATATGCAATATATATATGTTTGTCAGTTGAATAATGGAGGCTCCCTTCTTGTATGTACATATGCTGTAGGAGGTTGCAACCAATGTGTCGCAGTGTGCTCGTGCAAGAGGGTTTTTTACGGACTTGCAGGATCCCAGCACAGACCATGTGTTGCTTTCTGTGGCCTACAAGTGTATCCGAACTGGAAGGAGATTCAATAGCATCAGTGGTGTTTTCAAGCCTATGAGCTGCTTGAATGGAGCTTTTCACACCTAAACTCTCTTTTTAGAGAGGAGTGAGAGTGCTGGACACCCTGTTATACAGCCATAAGCCAGTCCTTTGTCATAAGGGTAGCGCTTTAGCAAGGCTTGCGGCTAGCTAAGGCAGGAAGTTGTAGAAAGGACGAGGGGTAATTGTGTTTCAAACTAGAAAAGGGGAGATTTAGATCAAATATTAGGAAAAAAATCTTCAATATGAAGGTGGGAGATCACTGGAACAGGTTCCCTGGAGATGTAGTGGAGGCCCCTATCCCTGGAGATATTAAAGGTTTAATGGGGCTCTGAGTGACCTGATATAGTGAAGATGTCCCTGCTTACTGCAGTGGGTGTTAGACTAGGTGACCTTTAAATGTCTCTTCCAACGTAACACATTCTATGATTCTACTTAAGCTAAACACTTTAGTGAAGTTCAAAGCCACTGTGATATCACTGCCAGATAGCTCATTTCTGAAAATACAGTGGGCACATTTGGTTTTGTTGCTGTGGGCAGCAGGCACAGCAGAATCCCTAAATAAGCAATGCCCGTGCTTAGCTGCCTTCCCACCACAGTGTGTTTCCTCATCTTTGCTGGGCCCTTTTTCTTGCACACCAGTGATGCTGCTTGTTATTTTAGTACTGGTACTGATCAGTGGCTGGTAATGGCTGCAGTTTAAACAAAAATAAACTGAATTTTTTGTGACATGGCATACTCTGTTGATGAAGCTGATATCCTTCTTAGACAACCTCTGATTTCATCTTGATTTTAAAACAGTCGGCAAAGCCATTCAGCTCTCCAGTTCCTGATTCTGTTTATTGCCAGTAGATTTGCATTCATGCATCTCGGATTCAGAAAACTCCCTTTTGAGCCTTTAAGACTGACTTACCTCAACTGGGGTAAGCTGGTGGTCTTTCTGACTTCACGAGGGCCACTCAGCGGCATACACTGAAGGCCAAGAGAGCCCTTTCCAGAAGTATGGCTTCAGCATCTTCATGGCTCATTAAAGTGCAATGTGTAGTGAAGGCAAAACCAGTTGTGGCAAAACTATTGCTAGTGTCATACTCAAAATGTTGCAGAGCTTTAAAAGAAATGTGAAGAATTTAGTTCCTAGTAGACCTTATAGGATGGATTAAAAATAAATAACCCCCCCACACACACTGCTGAGATGTACCCCGTGCTCTGTATGGTAATGCAGCATGCAGGTGGATAGCAGTAAAGCTGCACATGGCTTAGTTTATTTTTAAAAGTTATTATTAAAGAACTTCAGAGAATACGTGGCTATTGAGTGGAAGACAGTTGTTCAATAATCCGATTTCAAAAATGTATTTAAAATCCATAACAAAAATTATATGCTGTATATATTTTGTTTCCCACAGTGGTTGTGAGGACATATTCCTGCAAAGCTGTGTGAGGACCTTACTTATATGTTAAATACCTTTATAATTTTTAATTCAACTTCCATTTAAATTGAAGCACTTTCACAAACTCACTTCCAGGGGGAATTAAATATATTTACCATAATTCAACTGTAGCTTAATTTCCTTATGTACACAGTAAGCCAACGATCTCTGGAGAATGTGCTTCTGTTGTAAGAAGCTTATGAACAGAGGAAAGCATTGAATAATTCCATCATGTCCAGATATTTATGACTGCTGCGAGGTCACCTGACATTTCAGACTTTGTTTTTAATCTCAGATTGAATTAATCCAGGGTCTTCAGTAGTTCTTAATGTTTAATGTATTCAGTGTCTTTTAAAAGTATCTATTGTCTCCTTTCACCTTATAGCACAAAGACTTGCGTAGAGCTCTACCAAATAAAAGGTATTAGTGAAGTACCCTCAATTACATTGGTCATGCAACAGCTATGGGTTTAATTATGTGTAAACTGAGGTCTGAATCTGCTTTCTGTTAGTATTTGTACTAACCTTCAGCTAGACCAAGCAGCTGTTCTCTAAGAGCCTTCTTTCAAGGTATGAGATTATGTTGCAAAATTGACATGGTATCATAGAAATTTAAAGGCAGGGAGAAGAAAACTCTGCTGCTCATCAAGAGCCTGTGCTAGGGCTGATTTGAGTTCAGGTGCACTTGTGATGGTTGAAAGGGCGCTTTGCTCTCACCTCTTTTTAGCTTGTGGAGCTCTTACATATCATTTGATCTGAGCTGCTGGGGGCTCAGGACAAGCTGCACTTCCAATCTGTTTCCATGCTTGATTCCCTGTAGTGTGTACTGACTGTACCTGTGCGCTGGACGCATTGTCACAATTCATCTGCTGTATGCACACACTGGTACCCATTCCCTATGGAGCCCTAACCACCACAATTCCTTGTCCCACACCCTGAGCTTTCAGTTGCCATGGACAGCAGTTGCATAGCTCCCTTCAGCAAAATGGCATCAGGACAGTATGTCTGTGCCCTGTGGAGAGAGAATAAATTAGCAAAAATTATCAGAGGAAGGATTAAACAGGATCCTCGTTGGATCCCTGCTCAGTTTTCCAAGACTGCAGAATGTGGGATTGCAGACTGTGGCTGCTGCTTTACCCTGTGAAGCACTGCATCTGAGTTACGGACTATGCTGACACCACATATGTGCTTTTCTAGACCTGGTAGGATTTGGCTAGTGAAGGATTTTACGTAAGACTACCAGAATGGTGGGTTTTTATTGTCCCTACATCAGCATAAATTACTCTTCTCTACATATAAATCTACATCTGTCTTTCCCTGATGTTGTCACTGATGTTCCTGATGTTTTAACATGTTTGTATGTAAGAAGGCAGCTGAGGAGCTTGGCTGGGATGTTGCATGCCTGCTGTTGGGCTGTGCAATCACAGAAGAGCCAGATGAGACCTGAGGGCACCCCAAGCATGCGTGGAGTTGTTTTTTAGCTGGACCTTGGGAAGCAGGAGTGACCCCCATGGTGGCATGCTGGAGATGCTTGCGCTGGTGTGGACTGTGCCGCTTGCTGGCTGGAGCCTGCAGTGCTGCCCCAGCATGAATCCTCCCATGGACAGCTCGTCTCCCATGATCCAGAGTGGTCTGGAAACAGGAGGACCTCCTGCCACCTTCCCAGTTCATTTGTCTGACCTCAGGCAACTCTATCTATGAAACGGGGGGGAAGTGGTCGTATACCTATTGTGTATGTAATGGTCTGCCTTGTGATGACATTGTGCCTTGGTGTGATGCCATAAAGCAGCTCTGTACTTGCCTCATCCATATGACCTCTGAGACTGGCAGAGGTTTTATCAGCACATAGCAGCTGAGCATCGAGAGAGTCAGGTGTTGAGGACAGGAGCTGCAGTACCTGCAGGGGGAGGGGTTTCATGCTCAGCCAGCTGTACTTATGGAGTTTTTCAGCCTTGTTGTTTGCGATGTGAAGGTGATGAGAGTTGCATCATCCTACTGAAGGTCTGTGCAGAACATGTTTGATCTGAACGCTGGTGGAGGGATGGCAGAAAGCATGGTTGCCACCCTGCATGTATCAACACGTCCTTCAGAGACACTCAGGGTCCAGCCAGTGCGTCCTAGTCTGCAACCCAGAAATTCCTGCTGTGTAGGGCTATGCTCCAGGGATGTCTTCCTGGTACATGGTCATGTCATGGAAACAAGACCCAGACAGCAAAAACTGAACTTGCTGCTTATTAAGCATCTTTATTACTGCGTGTCTGACTAGTGGTAAAATCCCCGTGCCATACACAGGACTGTATGTCAAAACAAGGACTGTATGAATGATTCTTAATACCAGTGATCTTAAAAGACAAATAATTAAGGTGATGATTGTTTTTACCGTCCTCTCTCAGAAAAAGGGGAAAACTTAATGTGTGTAAGTGCCCCAAAGAAAGGAGAACTAGATATAAAGTTGTTTGGGAATAATTTTCAGAAAAACACCTTTCCTGTCAGCTTAGAGTCTTCCTTGTTATCCATCAGGAAAAAACAGATCCCAGCTATTTCCATAGCCTGGATTTTGTTTAGTTTCCCTCCTTTCCAGCATGACTGTAGCTCTGGCTACTCTTGGGTAAGTTAGGAAGTGAGTTAGCTCGAATATTAATGTAGTGAGTTACATTGGTGAAGGCACTTGAGCTTTACACGCTGTTCTGAAAGACCGGAATTCAATTCATGGGCTTTGCCAAAGCTCTATTTTTATTTTGTCTTCATCTGATGTTATCAAGGTTGTTGATGTTCCAAAAATGGATGAGTTTTAGCAGTAGTTAGCAGTTGGTAATAGGAGTCAAGAAGACTGGGGCTTTTAACACATTCAGAATGTTTAATTTCCCCTCCATCTGATGATAATAATTTAACATGTAAAAAAAAAATCAACCCCACAGAATTATGTGGATTTTAAAAAGCCACCCACGCACCTTATGGAATTAAAATACTGTGTGGGCCTGGAACCACGAGTATGTTCACTAAGTATGATCTCCAGAAGCATGTTACATTGGAGGGGAAAAAAAAAAAAAAAATGAAAAACTAATCGTTGTTTTATCCAAACACTCTGCTTTCCTAACATTTTGCTTATGCCCATTAGGAGATCATGCCATTTATGTTTGAATAAAAATTTTCCTTAGGGTGATGCCTGTTAAATTTAAATATTTGCTTATTCATTTGAGGAATCTCTATTATTAGAACATAATATTATGGTAAACCTTGAAGTTTGTCCAAAGAGAGGTCAGGCTTTGCTGCAGCTATTTCACACCAAAACGTATTTAACAGGGCAGTCTGCTGTGTGTTTCCGTAAGGGTGGATGATTTTGGTAATGGCGTGAAGAGCTGGTAGAAAGTCTGGCTTCCCAAGCAGACTTGGCATGCAACCAAGATATATACTATGCTTTGCAAAGTCACATAACAGGCTGACGCAGAAGACTTACTGGAGATAAAAGTGGGAAATCCGATCTGCTTCATCATCCGATAGGTGTGGAGAGGAGGGGGAAAAAACCCCAAACCAGACCTTCTCTGAGACATTTTTAGGAAATGATGGAATGGATATATACCATAATGCTTTTCATTTTTTTGGTGTTTTTTTTTTTTCTTTTGAAGCATGGCAGGTGTGACTCAAATTGTTAAAAAGAAGACAGCATAGACACAGCTGTAGTGGGTTCAGGAATACATATGTTACGGTGTTTTATTAATAATTAGCCTTTTTTTGAAATTTACCTAATATAACTATAAGATGCCCATAGTAAGCTATTCCTTTTAATTGTACTAATAGTGCTGTAAAACGAGAGCAGCACACCTGTGTAACTACACAACTCTGTAGTTACAGTCCTAAATAATCCCACTCTGACTGTTGTAATATTTAAACCTTAACCTCCGAATGAGAGGAGCTTAGAAACACTGGGAGGTGAGACTGCCAGATCTGCGGAGCAGAAAGGTGGAGCTGCAGGAGGGAGCCCTTGTTCCCTGTGGCTGCTCATCTTAAAATGCTGCTTGTTACATGGCAGAGCAAATTCAGAGTGCTACTTGTCTTCCTCATCCCCAGAGGCCATTGGGGGATGCTAAACGTGCCTGTGTCGTTAGTAAATGCTTTCCTGTATTGTCCCTGCAGTAAACATACAGTGGTACAATAAGTATAAAAACATGGCGTAAAGTTTACCCCTTGATTACAAGGACAAGATTGCTTGCAGCAAACCCTTTCAAAATCTGAGTTGATCTGGAAATAATGACCCTGTGATTGGTAGAGTTTAGAAATGTAATAAAATATCAGAGGGGTTTTTTTTCAATATAGGGTAGGATACAAGAGTCAGATGCAGGATGACATGAAAAAGATGCACATATGTGATTCAAATTCATACAAACCAAATTCACATGGTGGTGGTGGCTTGTAGCATAGACCCTTTATGATGTACTCAGACTACACTTAAGAATTCAATTACAAAGAAATTTATCAATGATGTTTTTTGTACTACGTGCAGTTTGACAGATTTCATTCATAAATCTCATACACTAAAAGCACTTTACGAGGTATCATTACAGAAGCACTAAAAAGATAGAGTAACTGTGAGCAGATTTTTGCCAAAAAAACGTTTCCTGAAGAAGACAGTCATGCACAGCAAACCAGAAATATGCTATTTTTAAATGGATTTGTATATAGAAAGCATCTTCAGGAAGAAGAGATGGAATTTTATCTTTAGGTATACGCCCGTTGTGAAGATATTTTTATCGTGTACTGCAATCTAGTGTTAGATCACATAAGAGAGGGGGTTTGCACATTCCTTTCTTATTTCTGCTAGGAAATTAAATCCTGATAAGGTTCTGTATGATGTCTCTTATCACTCTGTTGAGTAGCAGTTTAAAGACCAGAAACACGCATGTGTTTTCATCTTTATGATCCAATTTTGACCACTGGAGTTGGTTTCCTGCTGCTGTTTTCATGAGGTCAGGAAATGCTTTATCCAAAATCCACTTATTTCCCTGCTAGCCTTCAGTTTGAGGGACTTTGTGTTAAATCCAAAATACACACTTGCACTATTGAGCAAAAATTGGCTTCCTGCTAATAAATTAATACAAATAGTATTTGGTTCTCTCTCAGCTTTCCCATTAGTTCCTCATATGAAGGGTGAGTAAACTACAGATGAGAAATGATAAGAAAACATATTTTGCAAAATGAAGCATCAGTTACAGTCGAAGAATTGACTGTACTGAAAATTAAGCAATGAGAAAAACAAATTGTGGATGTGAGGAGGCTGCAGTGCTGATATGAAAGACAGCATGGGCTTGCCAGCCCTGAAGGATGGAGTATCAATGTCAGCACTTGCCAGAGAACTTCCACCAGTATAAAGCAAGAGAGATGGAGACTGTCAAGGAACAGCAACATAGAGGTAGACATGTGCCCTGCGTGTTTATATTCAATCTCATTTTGCAGTGGCGTTCTCTGAAAGTTATTTTTATTCTCAAAGTCTCTCAGTGAGACAATTTTGTTGCAACTCCCACTTTTTAACCTTTATGGTGTTATTAGGAAACTAATCTGTGTTTTGCTTTCTGAAGATAATGTGGAGGACATGATGGAGATGAATATCTAGCCAAAAAACTTAAATTGCTGTCTTTAAGAGATGATCTTTAAATATCATCTGCCTGCAAGTAGATTACACTTTCGGTCATTGGGAGATATATGTGTATATACTTCTATAAAAGAATTTTCTGCTCTGCAAAGTGAGGGGGGAGGATGTAGAGGTGAGGTACAAAAATGACTAGGAAGCTCAAGGAATTAATTTATGTTTGAGAATTAAAGTAATGACAATAAGGCTTTACCCACAGAAGCTACAGGGATACAGGGACTTCGGCATCTCGCAGTAATGCCTGAATATATGTAAAGAGGAAAAAATTGAAGATGGCTGGATTTCGGTGTTAGCCATGTGATTGATGGGGATTTCAAGCTAACAAGAGCATAGCAGTGAAGACATTGAAAAATGGCAAGTTTAGACAACACAGGGGGTGGGGGACCATTCTGGCAGTGGCTGAGTCTTAATAAACACTAGGCACAAATCTCAAGATCTGCTTCAAAAGGAGTAGGATTAGGGTTGCTTCATTGACTTTTTCCTTGGGTTTTCTTTCTCTCTCTTCCCGCCCCCCCACCAATCTAGCTCCAGAGCAGCAGGTTTAAACATATCATACTTCTTCCATAGTTGTGAGAATTTAAGTGTGGATGTTTTGGGGTTTTTAATCTTTTACATATTTTGTTTTAATGGTTTTTGTTTTGTGGTAGATGCAGTTTTCTCTAAAAACTATAGAGCACACCGGTTCCCAGGGAATAGTTGGGTGTTACTTTTGTTTACATTTTCAAGACATTTTATGCTTTCTTTTCCTTTTCCTCCTTGCTTTTGAAGCACATTATGGTCATTGGTTCCAATGGGAATACCAATGTTAAGGTTAGTTCAAGGGTAATTTAATATATTTAGGAGGTGTCAGCGTTGCAATTCTGTAAAAGCAAATATGTGCTCTTTGGAGTGCTGGTAGATACAGATAACAGAGATCCTGTGTTAAATTCAGGTTTGTGTGGAGAAAGTGTAATACATGGTAATGGAAGTATGTCAAGTGACATTAGAGTGTACATGGGAATAGCAAAAGTGGGCTTCTAACTGTGTGTGTTTGTATACATATGCATTCACTGTGTCACAATTACCCAGTGAAGGAAGCAGAAGACAGTCTCTTACAACTGCATAAGGTTTATTTTTGGTGGCCCTATCCATGTGCTTACCACCAGAAACTGTTGGTCTAAAGGGACATGTGAACTCAGCCGTGGAGGAGAAAAATCTTGAAACTACCTAAACCTTTTTCCACTCAGATAATAAGTGAGATCAGAATGCTTATTGTCTTAAATTAGCACATAGTTGTTAAAAGGAAAAATACTTCATCCTCCCATCTTAGAGGCAAGGGGGGACACTTAATTCAGGCTTCAGCAATACAAGAGCAATATAACTCCAAGGCAACTCAAAAAATGGATGAAAAAACAACTGCTCTTGTTGCTGCTTGAGCACAGATTTTCAGCTTACCCATGGCAGTTGTCTTGATATTACTATTTATAGCATTTTCCTTGTCTTCTGGTTATGCAGGTTTTACGGATACCCAGGAAATGTACATTTAGATAAAACTTAGCATGATTTATATAGCTTGAGCTAATGAGTAAGTTTTTACTTAATTAAATGAATTATGTAGACATTTTTTAATTGTCAAAATGCCAAAACCAATATGCTGGGCTTTGGAAATCTTCTCTATTTTTAGAACATTACTGACTTTGTTTCTTAAAATGAAATTTTTCAGGCTAGTAATCTATAATATGCTCACGGCTATTTTGATATGGCTATCTTTAATTAGGCACAGAAGTTATTAATATTTTGAAAGTTGGATTAAATTCTTTTGATAGTATTTTTAATGTGCCTATTTGTAACTATATTCTTTTGCTACAGTCGACAGATTGGTAAGTCATTAGTTATCAAGGAAAAACATAATTGTTCTAATGAGTAAGCAGGGCCTTTCCACATAGTAAGTTGATAGCATTAAGCACTACTCAGTAGAACCACAATGAGTACTTTAAGACTGCCCCTGTACTCTACTCATCTACCTATATTTAAATCATAAGTCATGAAAACTGTCAGGTTTTAAAGTTGATATTAGGAGGTATTGTGCAGCTCACACATTCCTGCGATGAGCTCTACAGCCCCTGTAACCTGTACCATAAAAAAGGTAAATTAGCCACAAAAGTCTCTTCTGATGAGATCAGGAGATGAAACTTGGGTGCAGAACAGTCAAGCAGTGTAGGTGTAAGGCTCTGACAGCCTCTGCATCTTGCCTGGTTTTCCCAAGGAAGCCTTGCAATGCTGTTGGCAAAGCATGTCGTGCACTGTCGAGCCCAGGATTCGAGAGGTAGGGCTCAATCTCACAGCTGCTGATGGTTTAAACCAAACTTGGGTTATGTACATATATAACTACTGCCTGCTCCTTATATAAGCTGTGGTATAAAGTGGTATGATCTGAAGTGTACTTAACTATATGTCATACTATACAACATCAGAAATACTCTTCCCCGGCATATAACTTAATATTCTGCTGTGTTTTAGTATTGTTTGCTAGAATAAGTACCCTGTGAAAGTGAACCAATTAATGCCCAATGTGATTTATGCTGTCTTAAATTGGGAGGTTGTGACCATAAATATTGTAAGGGGGTTTGATTTTCAGATGATGCCAAACATTCCCACTCTAAAAATTGGATCTTGCTGAAATGTGTAATATTCCAAAAATAAACACATCATTTTTAATTTAATTTCCATTCTTTTCTGTGACTATTACAGATCACACGAGAAGGGGAGCCATAATAGTGTGTCATATATTGAACTCAATGAAATGTATTAAAATATTATCACTGGAGTTTTATTTCCCAATGCGTGTCTAATTTATATTGGCTCATTCAGGAATAATATAGTGCTACGTTCTGACCTGTCATCGGTGTCACCCCAGCTCTCTTCAGCATTTACTTGGAGAAAGCTATGTTGTTGAACTGAATGCTAAAGCAGCAAATGGTATTTAAGGTGAATTTTAGAGTTGGTATTCTAGCCCTTCCAAAAATTGTTTTAAGTTTTTTCTTTCGCTCTTCAAAATAGTTTAGAAGCTATTTTATTAATCCTTTGATTACTGTGACATAAAGACTAATGAATATATATGCTTCTAGCATTGCAGATGTACACACGGCTAGTATATGTGTTCACACACACACACACAAATATTTATGTATATATAGACAGAAAGACAGAATGAATACATGAATGAATACTGGTTGTGTTCTGAGTTCTTCTATTACTGGTTCTCCCAAACTTCCTGATCTCATTACCACCACCCAGGGGAACAGCTTGGAGCTAATGCCAAGTCCTGAGGTGCCTTCAGGACTTCTTCCTTTGGAAATACTTCCTACTTCAGTAAATGAGCCACATCTCACTGGCAGTGGAGTTTCCTATTGACTGTGGAAGACTTGTGATCATTCAGTTAGACTCCAGTTCTTTTAAACTCTGGAAAAAGTTACGTGAAGGTTGGGAAGGAAAGTAGTCTGCTTCTGATAAATGGCCACAACCAATCTGCTACCCTAGATCCCAAAAGGTACCGTTTTCCTAATGTTTTTTTGTTAATGTGCTGTTGTTTAATAGGTTTTCTCTTGATGCCTCGCTTATTTTGATTAAAAGCTTTTCATTTCTCAACTATCTTTGAGGTGGTGTACTCTTTAACAAGACTAGCTTTAACTGGTTAAAATTAAGTCAAAATTTTTAATTGGTAAAAATTAAAACTTGGTGCTCGATACGTCCTCAACTCCCTTTCCAGAAAAGTACATGACACTGAAGGGCTGTGTGAAACCTCTTTGGGTATTGCTTATGGAGTTAATGTTCCCATTGGCTTTAATGTCATGCCAGCTGTGCAACCTGCCTAATGGAGTATTAGGAAGCTTTGGCTGGCAAGTGAGGAAGTGCACTCATTCTGTGGCCTTACTGAGTTAGCTTTTTGAATTTATGGAGGAGTATATATTTTTACTGAGTCTCTGGAAGAGTGTTCCTTGCTAGATTGTTACAGAAGTGGAGCTGAAGAGGATTTTATATAGGTCAGTTGTGAAAATTGCACGTGGTGCCTTTGGTGAAATCGTAGGGCTCAATTTATTTGTCACATGATTTCTCATAATTTGATTTCAGTTGTTCTGTTTGAATTTGATGTGGATGTTTGGGTTGAGTGGATGTTGTGAAACTCTAATTCCATCTCAGATTGTTCTTGGGATTACCTGTCCCTGGGTCCATTTGCTTTTGACATAGAGCCACTCTTTTGCGTGCTGGAGGATTTGCTTGTAAGACTGTGTTTAGCACAGGAGAGTGAATTGCATTTTCAGTGTTTGAAATGGGAACAGTTGCTTTTGTAGAGGGTTCTTTCAGCTTGGCTGGACCATCAGGTGTGTTCTGGCCTGGGTAAAAGTCTCCTTTTGTGGTACGTCAGTTGCTTGATGTCACCCATACTCAGTGTCGTGAGAAAATTTTAAACATTTTTTTGTTTTTAAGGTGGGATTAAGGGGAAAAAAAAAAAGAGACTGCACAAGCCATCCTGTGAAGAAAAGGAGGAGGTTACATTGGCAAATTCAGCAGCATAATCATTAAGAAGGGAAAATACAGAGAACACAGTATTTGATTCAATAACAACAGAAAGGTTTTTTTCCAACAGTATCCTAAAGCAGACAGTGGCAGTATTGGTGATTCTTAAGAGAATGGGCAGAAAAGTGTTTGCATTGCTTACCCATGTGGAAGTTTTCAGGTCTAGGTATAGATGCAGTGGATATGTGAAAAGCAGGAGGGCGTCATTCTCACAGACTTGCTGCTTCCTGGAGCTGCTCTGCGAGAGCTGTGGTATAAAATTATATGCTTTGGAGGGCAGAAGGAGCAAAGAAAGGAAAAGAAAAAAACCCTAAACAACCAAATCCGATATGTTTTAATAAAATCATGTTGCTTCTTCTGGGATCAGGCAGAAATATTAGTTTAACCCTTGGCAGTTCTCTTCCCATGACTTTGGCGGGCTGCAGGGTACAGCCCACGATGTGACTGCGTGCTATGGTACTTTAAAGTCACTTGCCTTTCCTTAGCTTTTGTGATACCAGTGCTCCACTTAGCTCAAGCATTGAAATCGGGAACCCACTCTGATACTCTTCACGTACGGTGAAGGACATGCTGAGGAACTAGGCTACCAGAGTGTCCCAGTTTCTTTTTCTCTAGCTCCGCCACCCCCATAGCTGATGAATGGATGTGTTTCTAATGTAGTGTGTGGTGTGTGTTACACCGTAATGGCCTTTAAAAGGTACACAGGATACTGCTATTTTTCCTTACACTTAATGCAAGGATGGCAGACATCTGAAACGGGGGGAAAAAAATCCAAGGCAGAGGGAAAAGGAAAGGGAAGGGGGGGAAAAAAAGGCAATAAAAGAAGACAGAAAGTGTGGGAGATGGTAACAAGGGTAAAAGGTGTGTCTCAGACAGCAGATTACTTACAGGGAGATATTCTTAGGATAAACTGAATTTTATTGAATTCAATAAGAATTGCTGCGGGAGCTGAATTGAGTTTCTTGTGACGTACAGCAAAGATATTTCTTTCTATCCTTGATGGATATGTTTCAGCCACAAGTGAATGATTTCTCAGGATATATTCACTTAGTAACACATACCCTGTGCCATGCTTTAAAGGCTGTTAAACAAAAGGGAATTGCTTATACTGCTGAATTTTTTTTTCTGGATTATGCCAAGACTATTTCTTGAATAATGAATATTATTCAATAGTAAAAGGATGAGTACTGAGTATTGTCACAAGCAGAAAACCAGTGCAATGTATGTGAATAAGTGTAGGTTGTTCATTGTCTCCTGGCTCACAAGTTATCCAAAAAGTCTCTCAAATCCATAGCCCATTTCTTGACTTGATATTTGCAGGGGTTTGTGATTTCCTTGTTTTTTAATTGGAGTAACTTCCTAAAGATTTTTCCAAATAGGAGCTGTCGAGGAGAATAAGGGAATGAGTAAACCAGAAGCACTGGTTGTTAGTGTCTGGTAGAGACTGAAGTAAGTAGCAGTATATGCAACTCAGAACCCAGATTGGCTTCCTCGGGGGAACAGAGACAGAAATGGGGAAGACCTGATGGTGTGTAGGAGCCATGGGGTTAGGGACAGATGAAGTTAGCAATCTATTAAGATTGTAAAAAACCTTAAAAATATTTGGGGAAGGGAGGAGCAACTTCAGCCTGTGTGATCGCAATGGAGAAGCAGAATGAGGCAGGGAAAGTACAGTGAATGGATTAAAGGATGACACACAAGGAAAAATGAAGATCGCAAAGTATCAAAGAAGCAGCCAAAAACCAAATGGTGAAAAAAAAACCCCAACCAACCATAAAATCAGCAGGAATAGAAAGTGTACATTTTGCTTATTAGGTGCTGTTTTGTACTACTTGTCATTTCTCTATAGTGTGCTGTGGAGGAATCAAGGGATCTTCAGTTGTGTTAGGTTTGGGTTGGGTTTTTTTTTCCTTTTTTAGTGGAGGATGACAACAGTCTTCATTAGCAGAGGCTATAGCAGCTCTTAAAGTTTCTTCTGGGCACTCTCATTTGTTACTGAGCACATTGACCATTTCGCACCAGAACTACTAGAGTAGGTTCTTTCTCTGTTGCTACAATTAAATTGTTTCCCATGTCCTGGTGCTCTTAACAAGGGCATGCAAGCAGTGCCTGCGTGCCTCTGGAAGGCCAGAGAGCAGCTGTACAGCCCTCCAAGTGCCTGTGTATGATGCTAGTAGTAGGTGTAGTTAAACGGCCCAATGATGTGTAATGAAATGTTCTGCACAAGTATTTCAGGGGAAAAAGAAAATGTTTATTAATTCTTTGAAATGGTGGATGTGTGGAGTAGATTGTGAGGAGTTGTACTCCCAGGTGGAAGGGTCCTGGCATTTGGAAGGTGGAAAAAGTTGTTCTAGTCCAAGTTGAAGTGTATTTATTCACAGAAAGGAGCTGCATCATGCTATTTAATTTTTATTTTCTTTTCTGCTTTTCTGTAACTCTCTCTTCTCGTGACTCTGTCCTACTGAATCTTACGACATTTTTGAAGACCTGCACTTGTGGTCCTGTCTGAAACTGGGCCCGGGCCTTAAATGTGCTGTGTTGTTGAATCTATCAAATATTTATGATATCGACTTCACTTTTACATTGTAATAAACTTGCTGGTTATTTCTCGGTGTACACGCTCATCTGCAGAAAAATAGCATTATGATGTGCATGTGCATTTTCACCCTCCTTTTTCTGGCTGTAACATGCAGCAGCAAGTTTTGATCTCTCACCTGTGTCTCAGCTGTCAAAACTTTTCACTTTTGCCATTTCCATGATTCCTTCCTATGTATCAAAAAATGCTGAAGGATGAGTGACAGCTGTCAAAATTTGCTGGTCACTGTGTAACGATAGAAAATGCTTATGGGATCATAAACTGGGGCTTCCTTCATCAAGGATACAAACCGCCAAGACAGGAATTTCTGCCAGTAAAGCTTTTGTCCCCTGCCCACTCCCCAAACGTCCTGGAAGCACATCCTTTATTTTGGAGGACAAGGGGATAGAATGGGAAGGTGGTGTATTGTGCTGTCAACAGTAAATGCTGACTAAGAGGCATTTCCAAATGTTACATCATGGTTCTGGGTTTATATTTTCTAAGATGTTCCCTCTTTTGGCACTGGAATTTCACCCCGTAAATCTTGATTTTTGCAGTCCAGAATAAAGGTAATGCAGGCTGGAAGATGAGCCAGCTGTAAGAGTGTTTTAAGTCTTACGTGATAAAGCTGCAAATCATAGATCTCGGGGGGGGTGGGGAGGGGGGAAGACTTTGAGCTCCTTTACTAAAGGAATGTCTTAAATTCTGGTTTTGACAGCGAGTTGTGTGCTACGGAAAGAAAGGAAACACTCATGATGGTGAGGGAGCGTGGTGGATGTTATAGTTAACCTCGGAGTTTGCTTTGTAACGCGGAGCGGGTCCATTACCGGTACATTAAGGCTCAGGCTGAGGCTCGCAGAGGCAGTGCCAGAGCCCCCACCAGGCACAAACCATGGTGCTTCTCGTCTTCCCTGCAGCCGCCGAGGCCCTGCCAGGCAGGGCGGGCACAGCCGCCTCCCTCCGCGGGCTCCCCCGGATCGCGCCGGGCAGCAGCCGCGCCGGGAGAGCCGTGAGTACCCGTGGGGAGGGGTCGGGAGGAGGGGTGCAGCCGTAGCCTTTCCCCGCCGCTCCTCCCATCTTCACCCGAACCACGCCGTGACCCAGAAGTTTTGCCAGTGCGCTCCTCGTTTCCAGGCTGGCCGGGTCGGGGATGCTGCGGCGGGATGCAGGGCAGGGATGCCGCGCCGGCTGCAGCCCGGCCGAGGGCGGCGTGGAGGCTGCCCGAAGTGGGGGTGGGGAAACGACCCATTTCACCCCATTTACGCCGTCACAGGCCAGAAGAGCCGAAAACGGCGGGCGGGGGCGGCGGTTGCTCCTGCTACCGGACCCGGCCCGGGGAGGCGGGCCGCGGGGCTGCTCCCTTCGGGAAAGGTGGCGGTGCTGCCGAGCTCGCCATTAAATATGTATATACATACAATAAAGAAGAAAAGGGTGCGGTGGTGGCAGGCTCGGGGGCTGCTCGGAGCGGGAGGGCGTAGGAGCTTTGGGCTGGGGGCGGCGATCCCCCGGCCCTCTCTCGGTCCGCCGCAGTGACAGCGGCGCCGCGCGCGGGGCTCGCTGCACGAGGGGCTCTCTTTCCGTGCGGGGCTCGCTGCCAGCGCGGCTCTCCTCCCGTGCAGGGCTCGCCTCACGAGGGGCTCGTCTCACACGNNGGGCTCGTCTCACACGGCCTGGGTGACGGCTCTCCCCCCCGCCCCTTACCCCCTTTACCTGCCGCCGCCCCGCTCGTCCCGGTGCCGCCCCGGCGGAGGGGAGGAGGTGGGGGTGTCGGCCCGTCCGCGGCGGGGGCAGCGGGGCGTGGGGGCTGTGGGTGGCGGTGAAGGCGGCGTGTGACAGATGTCCTCCTCTGACAGCTCTCGGTATCAGCCCAGTGGCTCCCTGCCATTGGCTCAGTGCAGCCGACCGGCAAGGCTGCTCGCTATAATAACACTAT
>VZTU01010654.1:182-30859 GCA_013400835.1 Zapornia atra | reverse complement strand
GCCGGCGGCGCCGCACATGCTGCGGGGCCCCGCCGGTCCCGGCCCTCCCCGCCGAGCCGAGGCCGGCCTGAGCGCCCCGCCGGTGGTGGGGAGGCGGCCCCGGCCCCATCCCCGGCCCCATGGAGTGCTACTACATTGTCATCAGCTCCGCGCACCTCAGCAACGGGCACTTTCGCAACATCAAGGGAGTTTTCCGAGGCCCCCTCAGCAAGAACGGGAACAAAACTCTGGTAATGGCTTCTTCTCTTGCCTCCCCCCCTTTCCTCCTCTTCACAGCAGCGTCTCCGGCTGACTGGAAACCGCTGCGTGAGCACCGCCAGCGCTGCAGCCAGCCGGGGTGCTGGCCGGCTTTTTGCGCGGTCCATGGTGCCTTTCCCAAAACTGCGGGGATGCGGTGCCTCAGCTCACGCCTACCGGGCTCCCCTCCTTGCCAGAGGGGTGGGGAGGGCTGTCCCTGGGCCCCCCGTATTCCCTGGGGCAAACCGTGCAGCGGTAGTCCCCGAGCGCTCGCACGTCCTTTCTGCGCTGCCGGTGTGGAGGCTGGCCGTGCTGAGGCTGGGAACGCAAAGCCTGGAGACCCCTTCTCGGCGGGGAGCTGCAGGGCCGGGGCTCCACCGCCCTCTCTGCCCGGGGTGAGGTCGGGAGGGGGCGGCCAGTGCCCTGCTGGGGTGGCCCACGGGCACCCCTCGCCCGGGAGGGCTCTCTCCGGGTCACCGGGTGCCTGCCATCACCCCGAGTACCGGGGGCAGCGACGGCTTCCTTCTGCCGGAACCAGTGGGAAAAGGACCCGAAACTTGTTCACTCGAGGGTCGAGCTCTTGGAGTAGGGAGATTCGTTCGTTCATTCGAGAATAGCTTCAGGAACGATATATTTGCCTTTGTTTGTCGGTTGCCAAGTTTTTAAAAGGAAAACTCTGGGTTTGAAAGGAATTGATGGGTTTAGGCAATTTGGCTAGGTGCTCCGGAAAGTCTGTATGGGCTATTAAAACTGTTCCTGTATGCTATATATGCTATATGCTGTACTTCACTGTCTTTACATCTATTTGGTTTCCTATGGTTTTTGCTGACTTGTTTGGACTTGCTTCTCTACTATTACTGAACTTTAATGGAAGAGTTATGACGCGGTAGTATTGGCAATACATGTGCTCTTCTCCCGCCTGCTCAGATAAAAGGAATGTAGGATAGCAGCAGTCTGGGTGAGCTGCATCATGTAGCATCTTAATCGCAGCACAACAAAGTGCGGACAGATGTCTGGAGAGTAGGATGGAGCTGAAAGAGGGGCTTAGCCACGTTGTTTATCGTTCTCTCTCATCACTGTCTTATTCCAAAATCCCCGTTGGAGGAGATGGAGCAGAACTTACCGCGTTCTTGTTCCCTCGAATGCACGACCTATATTGATGGGGAATTTACTAAAGTACTTAACATTTGCTAGAGTTGGCAAGCTTGCATTTCTCCCTAAATAAAGAGATTAAAGCAAGTCTGAGCCAAGTCATAAAAATAGTAACTACTACGAGAGAATCTGAGGCAGATTTTTGGACTGTTTCAAATGTAAAGTTCCTGCTTTCATGTCGTAAATCTCGCCACAGTTTCACTTGCTGTAGATTCTGCATATTTTTCTGTTAGGGATTACGTTCTTGGAATTTTAAACAAGTATTTGTAGTATCCATGAGATGGCAATATGCGTGTAATATTTCACTGTTACAGTTGCAAAACGAAGACCGGCTGTAGAAATATTTGTTACACTTTAAATAATTGCAGGATACATTGCCTTCTCTCTATGGAACAATTTCAGTAAAGATAGGTTTGGCAGGACTGAGCATACTCTGATACAACTTTTGGATGCTGTATTATCTTGCTCTTCCTAATTGTTTCTGTTTCAATAGAATTGGTTGGTTTTTTTTTTTTTAATTTTCCATTGAGAAGCAAAACCAAATCAAAGCCCCTAACCCCTAGCTCTGACCGAAGTATGTTTGAGTTAACTGGTGTTTGCTTAAAATTTAAATAAATTTATTGTGTAGGCTTTCAAACACTTGTACCCTGGAAAAGAATTTAACTTGACTCTGCACTGAAGTGAGATGGAATAGGTGCGAGGGGAGAAAAGATAGTATCGATGGTGGATTTGCCATGAGAAACCTTACCTTTAACAGCTTTTGTTGGGGGCAGTGAGCAGTGTAGCTGTCAAAGTTTTGATGGGTCAAAGAAGGAAAGTCGTTGATCTTGGTTTAGTGGACAGCAAAATGAAGTCCTTCACCATGAAAGAAGTGATATACATGCAGATGTTGAGACTTGTATTTATGTCATTTTTAATTTAAAGGAGGTAAAGGTGCCATCAGGTAGTGATGTTGGGTGATTGGATAGTTCAGACTATGAGTTCTGAGGTGCTGAAGTACCTTTCAGCCAGCTCCGGTGGGAAAATGAAATATTGCATCATTTCAGTGGACTGGTTGCTTTCACTGTAAATAGCTTTTCAGCCTTAAAAAGGTGAAAATCTTTATTAATGCAAAATAGAATGTGTCTGTAGGAGTTCTGATAAGAATGCAGCCTTTCAATATGCTGTTGCTGTCTTCCATCCTAGAATAGGACCAGAAGAAACAGCAATTTTTAAATCTAAGAACCAGAAAGATATTAGAGCCGCTCTGACCCAGACATACCTTCCCGTTTGCAGTAAAACATTCAGTCTGACATAGCGTATTCTCCAGCTTTCTAAAATCACTGCTTTCTTGTAAACTGAGGGAAACCTAAAAACAGCTTCTGTTTGTACAGAATTGTTTCTGTGTAAAAATTCAGGTATTTGAGCTTTCTTCTCTTCAAGAGTTTCTGCCACTGCACCCTGACTAGAAAGATGACTACACGTGCTACGGTAGGATTTCACAGCAAGTATGAAAGTGCTGGTCCTAGTCAAACAATGAACTTCTGGTTTCAGGATAATTTCACATAGTGTGTCTTCAGACCTGGAGTTGGTTAGCTTTCAGGGGAGGAAAGTCCTTAGAGCTTTTGACTATTGTGCTATTCCAGAGTGACCTGGTATTCACCAGCAAGTCATCTTTTTTTTACCCTACTCTCCAAGAAAGGTCACTAGGAAACACTTTTCCTGACTGTCCCCATGGGTGTTCCATACGTCCTAACTCTGTTCTGTTTCGCATACAAGTAAGCCATTTAAAGCTTTACAATGTTTGGGTTCAAAGCTCCCAGAAGGTATCTGGAAGAAACAGCTATAAACTCCTGCTCACCTAGCAGGGAACATGAAGCACAAAGCTTCCTCCTTCCTACTTGGATTGTTCAGTTGTTTGTTTCGGGGTTTTTTTTTATGTTTTTGGTAACGCAGTGGAGTAACTTTCCATTGCCTAGCTCTCAGGCACCACCTTATCCAAAATCCTGTCTAGCTGGTAATACCTACTGAGTGCAGGGTGATGAGATAAGGGTATTTGGGAGAGGGAGAGAAGTAGGCAAAGGATGAAGGCACGAAGCAGGGAAGGCCTCCATTCTGTTCTTGAGGGAAAGACATAGAGGGAGAACCTGAGCTTGGAGAGGTGTGAAAGGCACAAGAGTGAGCAAAGCACAGGGTGAGTTTAGGCAAACTGAGAGAGGAAGCTATGTTAGAAAAGCACTTCTTAGAAGTTAAATAAATAAGAAAAAAGGAAGCTGTCGTAGAAAAGCACTTCTTAAAAGTTAAATAAAACAAGAAAGAAATGTCTGTAAATTACCCTTTGTTGAGATGGTGGGGGAAAATGAAACAATCTATGTACAGTTCTTGTCTGATGGCACAGATAGTGTACAGGTGTTCCTTGGGTATGTGCTCAGTGTGGGCTGGGCATGCTTACCTGCTTGCGATGCGCTGCTCTGTATCAGAAAAAATAAATCTGAGTTATGAATTGATGCAGGAGGGGCTCAGCACATCTGGAAGAATAGTGTGAAAACTCTTAACATTGTCTCAGAAACTGCGGGAGTTTGAAAAGAAATGGGTGGTATCTGGGCTGTTGAATAAGGCTTTATCCTCTCCCACTGCAGTTTCTACTGTCTGAAATATTCTTCATAATGATAATGATAGCTAATCTATTACTGGAGTGCTCTGCAGCAGCTCTTTGGAAGGTGTGCATAGCTGGTGGTGGTTTTTTTTTTTTTGTGAAGTACTGTCCAAGTGCCTGTTCTTTGTGTGGCAGATGGTTTTTGATCCAGAAACACAGAACTTGCCATGAGGGACAGTAATGCACAATGACATTGGAAAGTTGTGCCCTTTCTGCATTTTTCTGCAATATTGCCTATGCCTTGGTGTTTTAATCACTGGATATAGCCCTGAGTGCTTGGCCATTTCTTTTCAGGGCTCATACTTGGTGACTTTGAGGTTCCTCCAAAGGCTGCTCTTTTTACGAGTAGCGGTTTGCAGGCATTTGTTTGCTACAAACTCTTTTGTCTGCTGATCTCAAGTTTTCATGCACCTACTGTGGATTTTTTTTGCACCTTATGTAATTGATGTCAAATTACAGTAGTCTTTCTTTGCAATTAATCTTCCTTGCCATGGCTGCTGTCTTGCAGTTTATAATCTCAGAAAGTATTGAAAGTTGTATTGAAAAAATAGCTCTCCAGAAGGAGAAATCAGTTGTCTGGAGTCACAACCACAGGTGACTTGCTAAATCCTTAAAATGTCTTTCAGAATATAAACAGAACCATTTCTAAGGCATTATCCTCTCTATGTGCATGAGTTCTGGTTGGTCAGCAAGAGAACTGACTCTGCTTGGTCTTCTGAGCAGCTGGAACGTGGGTAGTGAGTGAATTATCTTCGATATTCCACTCATGGGAATGGCTTTGTATCTGTTTTGTCAAGATTTACAGTGATGGAGAACTGGGTCATGTAGGGCTCGTTCGCTTCTTTTAATTGGACATATCCATTTTCTCTCTTGGTGATCAGAATGAATAAGGTCCTATTACTTGCCCAAGGAGGTCAGTGAAAAAGTTTAGACCTTTTTATGGTATGAATTGCTGCTGTAACTCTAAGTGTCATCTTGATACTGATGGAAAGTAGGTAAGATCAAAAGTTTCCTGCTAAGTAGTTGTTTAAATGTTTGTAGTTTCAAATGTACCAAACACAGAAATGTTACTACATACAATAACCTCTGTGGGGGAGGGTGTGTAGGTTTATACTTTGGTTATAAAAAAGTATGCAGGGGACTGAAGGGGCAGAATTGAAATAGTGAGCCTAACTCCAAGGGAGGCAGGCACCAATTGTGTCAAAGTGGAATCAGACTCTGAACTTAATGTGGTAACCATCTTTTATTCATCTAGTTGTTTGTACCATCAGCTACCTTGCTTCTAATGTTTATTGAACAAAACTACTTTGAATTTTTTTTATATACCTATATATGTGTGTGTCTATATATATAATATTAATAACTTATTTTAAAAAGAAGTCCTAGGGATTAGTTGTACTTTTATTAAAAACTCCACGGAGTTCGGATACCGATACACTAGTGTCCTCTGAAAATGCCATCTGTTGTTCAGGCTGTCTGTTGTCTTTCATTCTTTTACATTTTGTAGAATATTTTTGTATTTCCAGATCAACTAAAGTAAATATGTTGTGGTGGACATAAAAATCCATTTAATGATAATTTCTATTAGGAATATCCATACTCTACTACGGTAAGAAAGTAAAATACCTGTGAAACTGCTTTCCTGATGAAGACTAGTGAAGCTGTTGCACTTGTGTATGGTCAGGTGGAAATGTCTGCTGATTTCAAGGTAATACATATATAAAATAAGCAATACTTGTCATAGGTTTGTTTTAAATAATGGTGAAAACAGGTCCTGCAGTTCTGTGTGCCATACTGTGTATTGACAGTAGCTGAGGGTAATTTTAAAAATATTTCTTATAAATGCAGAATTTAATGAAACTATTGCAATGTACTGTTTCTCAACTTTATCATCGTGGAGTTTGTAGGGTGGAGTTGTTAGGCTAGAGTTATATTGGTTAAGGAAGGAAAATGACCCGTTACTTTGATCGCTGGTTTGTTCCTCGTGGATCTGTTAATGTCTTTGGTTTTCCAGCATGGTCACGATCCACATTTAGCACTTGAAAATGTTCATGTCTTTTCTATGAGAGAAGCTAAATAGTCCAAATTCATTAAAATCATAAAATAACAGAAGAAATTTTACTTATTTTGAGTAGTTAATCAGTGTGACTTAATGATTAAAATCCAACCCGTCAGAAGACAGCATAATAATTTGGTACAATGGAAATTGTATCTGTATTTGACTAGTAGATTTCACAATTCGACTAGTGCACACAAGCAACTCCTTGCTTTATGAGGCTGTTGGTAATAGGGCTGATTCAGAGCATCATCGACAGAGAGGTTTCATATAGTTGAGTGAACAGGAGGCTATCATAACTTAAATGCATTTCCAAAGCAACTCAGAGGTCACAAGTCTCATGCAGTGAGATGTGGTGCTCCCATGCCCATCAGACTCTGTAGGAGTGCATCGTCTGGTCCAAAACTAGTAGGAGCTGGAGTCCAGTGTGTGGCAGACTTAAACTGGGGCAGCTTTTGAATCAGAGCTAATACAGAGGCACACTTTTGTAGTATAAAAGCTTATTAAATATATGGTAAACTTCAAACACATCCGTATTCTGTTGAGACTATTATCATGGTTAAATTAGTACACTTGTTTAGCTTTTTCAGATCAAGGCCTTAAACAGTAAGTCTGAGGAGAGCCTTTGCCATTAGTATTTTCTGATGCAAATATCCATCACAATCTCTTAGCTCAGAGATACGTAACATTAATTTTAACGTGTTGCTCAAATATGCTGACTGGAAATCACCAAATTGGCTTCTGTATACTAAAACCACTTTTATTTTTTTATTCACAACTTTCTTGAGATGCAGGTTACAATTTTGAAATCTTCGTCTTTCCTGTAGGCTGAGGGAACAGAGGAGTTTTCTGACTTTCCGATCAGCAGAGATTTGCTGTTGAAAAAAATAGTTACCTGTGAGGAGCACAGCTAGATGGCAATGAGTAGTAGCCTTTTAGGTTAGCACAGTGGGTTTTCGGGTAGGACTTGACTAAGTAACTGCAAGATCTTGGATGCCCCTAACTGGCGACAGTTAAAAATATTTCCCTTTTTGAAAGGCACTTAGGCATGCCAACAGGAACAATTAATCTCTGCAAAAATCAAAGCTGCTGAATTAGATGCATCTTGGGATGTAGGGATGGACTGAAATAATACCATAAAATCAATCCAGAGCATTTTCTATTATTTAATATTTTAATACAGTTAATAATGATGGTGGCCTTATTTATAGCATAGATTCTTTAACAGTGTCTGGTGGTGGTGGAAAGAGGGTTGATTTTTTTGTTTGTTCACTTGTGATTCAAATGTAAACAAGGGAGAGGGAACGACCCTTCCTAATTTAGCTGTATCTGGCCAATCCCTTATAAACAAATACTAGTCAGACCCTTTTATTTTTCCCCGCATTTTCAGAGTGAGAACTAAGGGTTTTCCTCCAGCGTTTTTGAGAGACTGTTATATGATGAGCCGTGACTTAATGTTGTTTTAAAAACCCCAAAGTAAACAAAACAACATTTACTCATGAGGAGGCACAATATTTGTCATGTTTAACCTTGTTTTTTCAGTAGAGATAAGAAACTGCCTGAAGGCGTCAGGAAACCAATTTTAAACTCAGTGTTATTAATTAATTTTGTTAAAATATGTTTACCATTCCCTTTCTCTGAGGACTTGCTATGGCAGGGGTACAGATTGGCCAGAGGGTTTTGGTTTTCCCTTGGCAGAAGATATATGTGTTCTGACCATCTGAGTTGTGTGTGAACATGAATTTCTGTTGAACCCTGATTTTTTTAATTAGTTCAGATACTATATTTCCAAATAGTAACAGTATGGAGTTTTACGTCCTGGTAGTTCTACAGATATTCTTGTAAGAAAGGAAATGCAATTTCTTCCCCCACTGTTCTAAGAGCAAATCCTCAAATAAGTCCCAGAGAGTAATCTCCAGCTGTCCCATCTGGCATTGCTCTCCTCAGCGTTTCACTTAACGTTCTTGAAATGTCTTGAAAAAATGTTAAGATTCGGTCTGAGTTACTGAATTTTTCTTTTTTTTTTTAAAAATTAGTATCAATATTCTTCACTTGTACAAATTGTTTAGGACTCGACAGGCTTTTTTGGCTGGCCATGCTGATTTGCATTTCTTTAAAATGAATTTTTTGGGTGAAAAATATATTTTTAGAGAGAACCCTGTCCCCACATAACAAGTGATCAGGCTGCTTCCTCTGCAACCCACCGCAGCTCAAATGTTCAAGTTGCTAGATTTCTCACAGCTGGCATATAGCTGGCTTCCTTACCTTGGCCAAATTTTGGTCAGGTTGTTTTCTTGAAAACTTTGTAGTGTAAAATTTTTGGTAGAATTTGCCTCTTTACTGTATAGAAATAAGTTCCTGGACTAGGATCACTGCTTCCTTTCCAGCTTCAGTTCTGGGCTCCCTGGTATAAAAAAGACAGGGACCTTCTGGAGAGAGTCCAGAGAAGGACGACAAAGTTGATTAGGGGTCTGGAACATCTCCCCTATGAGGAAAGGCTGGGTGAGCTGGGTCTGTTCAGCCTGGAAAAAAGAAGACTCAGGGGGGACCTAATTAGTGTTTATAAATATCTTAGACATGGGATGCAGGGGGAATTGGCCAGCCCGTTTTCAGTGGTCTGTGGGTACAGGACTAGGGGCAATGGCTGTAAACTGGAGCATAGGAAGTTCCGCACCAACATGCAGAAGAACTTTTTCACAGTGAAGGTGACGGAGCAGTGGAATAGGCTGCCCAGGGAGGTGGTGGAGTCTCCTTCTCTGGAGATATTCAAGTCTCGTCTGGATGCCTATCTATGTAATATGAGATCGGGAGCCTGCTTTGGCAGGGGGGTTGGACCCGATGATCTCTTGATGTCCCTTCCAACCCCTAAGATTCTGTGATTCACATACTTTCATAGCAAATACAAATCACAGTGTCTTTTTCTGTGTGTAGATGTCCATAAAGTTTGTGGGTTTTGGGTTGTTTGGGGTTTTTTTTTTCCAATAAACACACTTGCAGCTTGATTTACATGGCAGAATGTGATTGTTCTTTTAGGATGTCTGTTTAAATAGATGCAGTTTCTAAGTATTTAATTTCTGCTGAAAGTGTTTTTACAGGAAACCACAATACCCATTAGAGAATAGCGTATCAGCTGCTACTTCATAAAGGGGATTTTACTAGAATGTCTGGAGTTAAAACTTGGGGACGCTCTGTATAGGGTTATGATGTATGCGGAAACTGGCTGAGCAGTCCATGGCACAGCCAGAGCCTAAATCTGTAAAGTATAATGCACAGTGTTGGTTTTGGTTGCAGTTTGACGTAATACTAATGAATGACTAATGCTGATGGGCCAGAGACCCCTGTGTAAGGGTGGCAGGCGTGGAGGCTTGGGTGGAACCAGCAAAGCACAATTCAGTGGCAGCGCGCATCTTTTACTGTCACATCTAGTTCACTTCTCAACTTTTTGGTAAATGGCTCTGATGCGAAGGAGTGGAGGCGTGGCAAAGAGGAGGTATGGGCAGGGAGCACATGGCAGCTGTGGGACAGCACTCCTGCTTTCTGCTCCTGGGGACAAGGAGGAAGTGTGGTGGTGGCTCTTACGGCCTTTGGAAAAGGCAGAGTTTCAAAGTGTATTTGTGGCAATGGTAGTAAGATTCTCTGGACCGAGAGACTTGAATTCAACAGCAAAGGTAACTTTTACATTGAGGCTTTTATTTATATATTTATTGTGTCTTAGTATTTTTCATACTTGTTTGGATAACTTGGTTTTCTACCCCAAAATATTATTACTGAGGAAAACAAGCTTTTAGGTGACACCAAGAATGACTTACCTATTCCGTTAATGCAAAAACGTTTCCCCATTTTTTAATAGCACAGAAAGGTGTTAAGCACACCCCTGGTTTGGTACCTGAATTTTAAAAAAGAACAAGTAAAGAAGTAGTATAAATAGCATTATACTGGAGATGTTGGACTTGGAGCATAGCCCACTAGACTGTGGTCTTCAGTAAGTGTTGAAAAAAACCCAAACCAAAACAAACACACACGCACATAAAAGTGATACAAAGTCTAGGTTTGCTTAAAAGTGAGACCCTGGAAATTTACTGTAATTACATAAAGAACATTATGCTCTTTTACATGAGCAATAAACAACTGTTTATACAAATGAAACTGGGTTTTTAATGGACTTTTAAAGCAAACTACATTGTATGCTGCTTATTTATGATACATTCTTCTTAAAATACAGTTAGTTGAGACTTTGGGATACTTTCAAGTTGGCACTGAACTATACTGCTGAATAGATTTGGGTTTTGCTGGTTCTTTGCAATTTTTTTATAGTAATAGTGATTTTTCTGATATTTTTAGGAAAATTTTTTCTCAAGGGAGAAAATTCAACATAATGTTTGCTCATCCTTCTGCTGTGCAAATCCATCTGACACCTGCTTGTTTGGCAAATAAGTGAATGTGTGTGAACTAGCAGGTAAAATGAAGGATTTGGAAAGAGATTCAAACAGTTTTAAAGGACCACTTCCAAAGGTTTATGTAGCTGTATTGCTATCAGCCTGTTGAGCAGAGCGAAGAGCTTCCGAGCAACAGGATTTCAAAAATACTTCAGAGTTTCTTTATGAACCACCTTTGAGTGTTCATGGGTATGGCAGTATCAATTGCAACTAGGTTTGTGAAGGAGGCAAAAATACCCAAGCTACAGAGGAAAGGAAGAGTTACCAAATTATATCAAACAGTTACAGTCATTAATAATTGATGAGACGGAGTTGGGAGAAAGACCATGGCAAAGGTTTGCCTGTCACTATCAGCATATTCATGATGGCAGGGTCTACCTTGTTCATTTGGGTTCTTGCATTCAGAAACTGAACAGATTTGGAGAACTTCTGTCAAATTCCTCTCAGGGGTGTGCTATGGGAGGCAACAGTCTCAAGAACATGGGAAATTCTGACTAGCTAAAAGGAAGAATAAAAAATTTGAGGATGGTCAAATACTGGAGGATGTTGCGGGAGAGACTGTGGGATCTCCTTCCTTGTAGATGCTCAAAACTTAATCTACTCAGCTGTGCTTTAAGCAAGGTGTAGTATTTAATGTCCCTCCCAGCCTCAGTCAGCATTACAAGTCCCAGTTCGATCTGCAGGAGAGTGGCTTTAAATTCAATCTTCTGTAATGAGGCTCCTTGGGGAGCGAGACATGTCACTCCCATGTCCTGCTCACAGCCTTTTGGGACCACTGGGTCCTTGTGGCTCACCTCATCCCAGATGATGGATGGCTGGCAGGAACATTGTCTCCACTGGCTTTCTCTGAGGATCTCCCTCCTAATCTGTCAGAGGTCCAAAATGCAGTGCTTGCTTCAGCACCGAGTAGCAGATAAATCAAATGCTGCTATTGAATCTACTTATAATTTCTTTTTAGGGATTCCCGAGCTGAGTCATACAATTCATAGTCAGTGACCCAACTTGTAATTAAGAAAGATGATGGACTCGGAACTTGTCCAAAACTAATTCATATTTAGCTCGCTTTCCCCACAAATCATATTCGCTACCAGTGGCGTTTTATTGATTATACTTTTTCATATTAAAAATTGCTGGAGTGTATAATCTTAATTTTAGAAAGACTTTTAAAAGGTACTCGGGAGCACTATTGATAGAGGAATTGATTTGTTGTCATTAGAACGCATTATGCAGAGGCAAGAGAAACTCGAGCCAAGCATATTCCAAAGGCATAGTATGCTGCACTCCTGTGTTACTGGAGATGCAGATTGTTGTGAACAGGGGAAAATAAGGAACAAGCCATAGAGCTTCTCCTCTTCAGCCTGCAGAGCTCTCGTGGTGTGGGTTGGATGGTGAATACTTTCACAGTTTGAGTATTTCCAGGATATCGGTCAGGTATTTTGCATCTTTTCGCACAGTGGGTGTGGTGTGCTTATGGGTTGATGTTTACATATACTTAGTCTATACTACATATTTTCATATATTGTGTTTTATATAGTATACATTATTTTAAATAATATTTTATATATTGTATATTTATGACACCTATTGGTTAACATAGTGGTGTGGCATCATATTGATGTCTCATAGTTTGTGATTTACGTAAATTTTGATTCTGAGGGAATACAGTGCCAAAGCTATTTATGAGTGACCAAACATCTCTTTTCTGTAAGAGTGGGCTATTTGCTACAAATGGTTTCCAAGTACTTGAATGGGATGAGCAGAAGACTAAACTTAGAGACTTCCCCATCAAATGTCCCCATGCACATACAGAAAGATTGTGTGTGTTCTCCCCCCTCCCCATCACAGCAGAAATGTTGAGCTTCCTTTGAGGTTCCCTGGATGCTGCAGGACAGGTAATGGCTAATGCCGACCTCCATAGCGTAGTCAAGAGATGAATGTTGGATTAATTTTCCAATCAGTTCGTGGAATAACTGGAGCCATCTAGAATCACCTTCTAAAAAAATAAATTAATCTGTCAGCAGTTTGATGCACAGCAAATGTGAAAGCCACAATATGGAATAAATTATCAAATGGCTCAAGTTCAGTGTCTCTTTGAAGACTACAGGGCAGGGTGTGGGGAGGGGAGAGGAAATTACACTTGTATTTTACACCTGCCAAACTGAATTAGAGCAAGGAATCTGTACAATTACAATTCAGAGACCACGATTTATTCTCGGAGTTAGGTAATTAAAAGGAGGACTACACTTGACGGTTCAGATTGGATTCTTAGAAAGAGTCCCTTGCATGAATATGACCCATACAGAAATCACTGTTTTCATCTCTTCTATTTTAAGAATTTTGAATCGTAATGTGAAGTGACTCATCCATTATTTCCTCATCTCTTCATCAGCGAGACGCACAAGAAATTGTTCCTTTGATTGTTTCCCTGCAAATGTGAAATCTTTAGTTTCTTCTTTTCAAGAGACATTCATAAATCCAATTAACATTAATGAGTCTCACATATGTGCACCAAGAAGAAAAAAAATGGACCTTTTGTCTCTTAAAGTATGTGTTTAACTGCAGAAAAAAATGAAGAAAAAGCTATGGTGCATTACAGGTTACAGAATCAGTAGCGTCTATCTCATTTAGCTATCTCAGCTAGCTAACACCTTCCCCTGCTTTTCTCTCCCCTGTCAAGGGCCCTTATGAGTTATAGATGCAGGGTGATCAGTGCTATCAGCAAAGGGGAGAGCGCTATGTTGCCTCCAGTTATAAGATTAATTACTTAATATGCTGCATTTTCAACCCAATGGCATGATTACAACAGGGTTCATGTGACTGTACTTCTCTGGCTTCGCGGCATAACTCTGTGGGAACAGAGTCAGGAGGAGTAAAAAATTACTAGTATCCAAGTGACCTGTAAAGCAGAAATGCTTAGTGCTCCTTCTTCAGAAGTTCTCCTGTCATCCTTCTAAAGAATAGGACCAATACTGGAAGGAGTAGGTGACTTTGTGTAACATTTGGTAATATTTCATGTTTACTTGTGTGGGACTCTTAGAGCAGCTGTGACTTACCTGCTGACACAGGCAAAGTCTTGATCAGACTCAACACTGCTAGAGTGAAAAGGATTTTAGTAAATTAAATGCTGATCTCAAGAGCAGCATCTGCTCCTGTTGCTGGCCAGACAGTCTTGACATGGGGACTTTTGCTTAATTTAATTCATTGCCAATTAACACCAAATTTTTGATTACTGATTTGGTTATTGGGGTTGGGACAGAGGACTTAAATTGGCAGTGGTGAAACTTGAGTGGGGGCAGGTGGATCACAGTGGTATTGAAACCAACAACGGATGCAGGGTCCACCACAAGTTTTCCTACATCCCCTCACCATGCGAACCTTCCATGTGGCCCCAGTACACCTCCTCAGTCACAGCTGACATACTAAAAGGCTCCAAGGAGCTCATTGCTGTATAAATACAGTGAAACCATACGGTCTATCAGAATCATAATATCACTTCAGAGGTTTAGAAATAGTGTGTTTATTAGCTGTTAGCACTCCATAATTTTCATTTAAATGAATAGCCTGAAGTACTCAATATAACTATAGTTCCATGCAAACCTGTAGTGCAGTTTGGTTCAAGTAAGAAGGCATCATTGTTCACATGAAAAACAGAATAGTAAAACTCTCTTTGTTTGACCCTCGTGCTAGCAGCAGTCTCGTGGGATCACGGCTGGACTCTCATGGAGGTCTAGGTTACAGTTGCACTCCATGTAAGGTGCTCTAATGTGCACATCTGTATGGGATGCTCTGGGCTTTAAAATAACTTGTTGCACTTTTCTGTCATGAAGCATCTCCTGATACTATTATTATTTTGCAACTGAATTTCTTCTGCATTATTTGAAGTTAAGGCCATTTTGTCCTGACTAATTACTGTTGCTCCTCAGTGGTTCCATCCTTCAGATATTTGTAAGCTGCAAGAATCCACGTTACTTGCATCTTTTCCAAGCTTGGCATGCTTAGCAATTTTCCTTTCCTCATACATCAATTCCTCTAGACTTGATTATGCTGTGGCTATTTTTGTTTGGTTGGGGTTTTTTTACTCCAGCTTTTAAATAGGAATCTATCGAAAAGGTTCCCAGTAGTCCATATAAAAAGGTGAAATTAGAAGAATACCATGGATATTGCTGGTGGTTCCTTGATGCGACAGATACTTGGGGGTGGATCATGCAATCTGTATTTATAGTGACATGTGCTTATTCTATGCATAGCCTCACTAGCATCATTGGGACCACTCATTTCATCCTATTCTTATCAGTTCTCCAGTTCCCTCCTCCACTTAAGCTCCTTACCACAGCTGCAGTGTTTGGCTATGGGTAGAGCTTTATGGGGGGTTTGGAGTCTGTAGTTGTGCTATGACTTCTTCATTGCCTTTGATATAATTTTTAGCTTCTTGAGAGGGTTCTTCGATAAATCCCTGACTATAACACATGTAAGACAGACTTGCTTGTACTTTATAAGAGTAGTGTTGTTCTTGACAGGAGCTGACAGATTTATTTCCCTCTGTACTATTAATTGCTCAAACTTGTATATGTGTGTGTATATATTTGCTCTTTTCCTTGTGAAAGAACAGAAAAAAGTATCAAGTATTTCTACACAGTTATAAATGTAAGTTATATTTCTGACCTCTTTGTCTTTTAATCTTTGCCTTATTCCCCTTTGTGTTGGTTTGTTCCCCCCCTCATCTGTAGAAAATCTACCTATCTTGGTTAGCATTTTGCTGTTGTCCTGCTCAGTGCAAACCTCACCTCAGAGGGCAAGTTCATTTTGTGTCATGGCTCTTTGACCTCCCAGCCCACTTAAGGTGACTCTCCTAATGTGCTTTTTCTGGTTTGTGGGATGATCTGAATCCACTGAGGGTTTCTTTTGAAAGCAATGTCAAATTCTCTCCTTTCAGCACAAATATTTGGAAATAACTGTGTTGTGCTGAACTTAGAACTCACTCTCGATTCTTACACAGTTGTACAATTTGATTTTCTCAATTTTGCCATCCTAACTAGATTGGCTTTCTCATCACTTGCCATCTACTATGACTTCAGGTTCATCCATAATTTCTTCATAGATTGAATGTTTAAAATAACAGATGTAAATTGAACAAAGTTGCGCTTCACAGCAGTCAAATGCTGGTCACTACCAATAACCCTAACTTAATCTTTACTTGTTACGAAGCATGAGAGTCATCAAGATGTGCGTGTGTTTAATCTGAAGAACTGTACTGCTCTTGCAACATCCATTTCCCAGACTGCCAGGCTGCAGAAATACCTGTTATTGTCACTATTTTTAAAGCAGGATTATGTCTTATACCTACCTGTTCTCTTTCACCCTTCATGGGTCCAGAGTACAGGATGTAACTTACTGACATGTCACGTTATTTTGCTTTGGGGCCACTGTGCAGTTGTCTTTTGTCCCCTGCTCCTCTGTGCTGGGGAACAGGGTGCTTGGGTGGCACAGCTACCTTGCTTTCACTCCAGTTAGAGTACCGGGCTTGGCATGCAAGAAAGGAAAGAAAACATCGTAAAACTTTCAAATAGAATGATGACAAGTTAATATGCATGCTTTAACACTTTAAAAAAAAAAGAAATAAAATCCTTAGATACCAGGATTGTCTTGTGAGCAATCATTTTCTTGACAAAGCTCTGGATTTGAGGAACAGTTGAAGAAAATAAACAGATTTCGTGATTACTTTCCTTGACGTCGTCCAACACATTTATTTTTTTTTAAAGCATATGGTAAACTTTGGTATTTTATGTTTCTTGCTGCCTTTTTGTATTCCCCTGTTTCATTTCTTTTATATCCATCATTTAGAGTGGTGGGGGTTGCCTATGACTACATTACTTGCAATTGAAAAGATGATTTGCTAAATGCAATTCTCTGTTATAGTCTCTGTCCTTTTTACTGTCTGTCTGTCCTGTGCTCCTGCTTTTCTTTTTCTTTCTCACTTGCTTTTTTTCCATATTTTTCCTTTTTGCTTATATCTCCTTAATACTGCTTGCTTTCTTTTATATATATATATATACATATATATATATATATACATTTTTTGAGCTTTGTTCCATTTCATATCCCAAATCTCTGCAAGTTATTTCTCAAAACCAGGTGCTATTTTAGAACTAGTTTAACTGCCTTTGGTTAATCAGAAAAGGAGAGTTCCAGCTCTGAGCTTTTATTTTCAACTTTTTTTTTCTCTTTGGGTTAGAAGTAAAAAAACCTTTTTGGTTATGTGGTAAGAATAAATTATCTAATACAGTCTTAATTGCTTTGCTCATTAATTTGTTAGATCTGGTACAGATTTAATGGTATCGTTGCAGCTGGCATTTAGCTGATTGGAAAAACATGACAATTTTTGTATTTAGATACTGCAAATGAGAGAACAGTAAAACTGGTTTCTGCTACTCTGTTTCACTGCTTGTAATGCTCCACATTTGTTCTTGGGAGCAGTTCCAAGTGAGAAAAGCCCTCATAAAGCCTGACTAGACAGAACTCAGAAGTTTGTATTTCTAAAAAAGTGCACAGTTATTTCTTTTGCTTAAAAACCAAGTGGGACACCAGGATGAGTGTGTGCTCATACTTAAGTGTGCACACATAGAATGTATTTAGAGGATCATCGTTCCTTTCAGGATACGAACAGCATGGTGAAGGCTGGATTTAGGTAGACTTGAGCAAGCAGGTTATGATCACATGAAAATGAAGAGATCTCTTGTAAAATTTTCTTGCACTGATGTTTTTTGATATGTTTTTTTTTCTTGGACAAGGAGACAATGGCAAAACTGACATCTGTTGTTTTAAACGGTCCTACATCATGATGGTGAACACTTAACCTGATTTGAATTCACCTTCGGGTATGTAAGATAAAGACCTGAGTGGTTGTTCATGATGAAAAGGTATAAAAAGTAATGAAAAAGTGATTTTGAAGAAATGGGTGTCAGCTGGGGATGCACGGGAGGATTTGGCTGGTGACGAAGCATGTAGATTGTTTCAATAGCATTGCTGGAAGTGCTGAGGCAGGTTTGAATGCTGGTAGCTGGAAGAGGGAAGTGTTCAAACTGGCAGGAAGATGGACTTTGCAGAGGTGTCTGTGACCAGCCATTTCTTGAGCATATCTCAAGAAACTGTGGCAGTATGGGAGCTTTGCTGAGGTATGTAATGAGCCACGTTGGGAATTGCCCCTTCTCTTGTACTTGTGGGCTACATAAAGTTAAAAGATCAAGAAGGTTTTAAAAAATGTATGCTGAAAATTTAATATTGTTTAAGATTTATGTTTTCTAAAAGGCATAGAGGAATGCTTTAAACAAAATTATGAAACTCTTGACTCCTCCTAGCTGTCAAACATCGTTGAAACTTTCTTGAGTGGTTCCCCTTATCTTTTCTTTATCTCATCTCCCAAAAGAATAGTCTCTCCAAATGACAATAATGTTCAAATAGTCTAATAAACATCTCATGCTTATTAAATGCTTTCTATGGATACACATGCATTTGCTCACTGGTCTGTGTGTACCCATGGAAGAAGGTCAGCTGTAAGGAGCTGGGTACCTTGTGTGTGTCATTCATCAAGCTGATGTTTGAAGCGTGTAGAAAAGCTAAATGGCTGAAAAGCAGCTATCTTGTTTAAAAAAAATTCATTTAATGAGACATTCAGTGAGGAGGTAACATCTTTAAAAATATTTAGTGCCACTCCAAGCCTGAAAAAGCAACTTTCTGAAATATTTAAAGACCAGCATCTTTCAGGGGAAAGCTGAGCTGTTCTCTGGCAATGAAGTTACTGTCTTTTAATGTTACAATTGCTCAACTGATAGGAAAAACTTCTCCTGGTTATTTTATACTTGGATCTAATTACTGCCTGGAAATACAGACTGTACTGAAATACGTTAATTGTTTAAATGTGGAAGATATTGGAACAGAATTAGCTTCATTATACTGTATGAAACATGTTAGAATTATATTAAAATATGTTCAAATTGCTAGGCAGGCAGGGATCTGGAGCCTTTCTAGCACTTTAACATAGTGCATCTGACTCTCTTAATGTGAATAAAAAGGATTTTTTTTTAAGATCCCTGCTTATGTAGCGTACGCTTTGCTTGCTTAAACCCTATTTTAAATGCTAGTTTTTGTTGTTATATTTAATTTCCTAATGCATGCTATAGAATTCCTGATTCCCCTGATGTTGCCTGAATTTCAGAAGTAAATGAAATTAAGCCTATAGTGAATTCACATGCACACTCCCTCCTCTAACTGTCAAATTTCTGGTTTTAGTCTCTGAAACATTTGTTTATCATCAGGTTGGCTTAGCTGTACATGTTGAGACCGGGACAGTTACAGCTGGTTTCCATCTCATTCTTCCTGAAGGAAAGTGTCCATCTCACTCATTTTCAGAGTGTGTAACAACATACTACAAATTGCCAGTAAGTGACAGCTTGTAAAATAGGGTCACATCTTGCAGTTCCACTAATGTAAATGAGGTAACTTGTATGGTCTGCTTTTACTGAATGGTGGTGATTGAATCATGTATTTATTCTGATTTCAGTGTTTTGTATATATGTGCCTTTGAATTCTTCATGTATATCTGACCTGTTGAATAGCTTTAATATAGCTGAAATGTCTGTCCCCATATGGCCTTCCCTGGTCCATGCTGATGAGTGGGAATCAGAAGAGAGCTATTTATGCCTCCCTTAGTAATAATTGGAGAATGTTTAAGTCAATCATGGAGATGTAGGGATGATCACATTTCCTTGGCTTAGAAATGTTACCCTGTCTTATCTGAGCAGGCTTGTAGCCTGAGAGCACAATGAGTAAATCGATTCAGCTTAGCTTTCTTTTCTCTTAGACTAAGCTAATTTGAATTGCCATACATTGCTCACAGTTAAGGGCAGGAATGGGGACAGCTGATGTATAGAACCTTTCGAGAAGACGAGGTTGCCCATTTGAGCTGTGGGAGTTGCACTGAAGTGCTCAGGTTCTGTCAAATTATTTGTTCATGCTTGCGTTATAATTAATTTCAGAGAGATATGGCATTTGGGAGGTGAATCGCTTTTCCCCCTTTACCATGCGTTAGCGTGACTTGCATGACTGTGCTGGGACAGGGGAACTCAATTGCTGTTGGAGAAAATGAAACTCCCCTCCATGAGTCTTCCAAAATACACGTTAAGCTCAAGGTGGGGACATAAGGGTCCAAACTGGTGACTGGCCTTTGGATAGCTTTGAAGCACAGGCCTTGGGTCTAGGGAATTGGAGTAAGTCCAGTCTGAAGTAAATCCCTGCCCTGCCTGTGGTACATGTTTATTTACACTAAGTGCATCAATCTAGAGATCCATCCTGTTGTACAGTTTCTTTGTAATATAAACATGGTTGCTAAGTGTCTTCAGGGCTCAGAAATTGGGGTATTTCCAGAATCAGCATTTTACCCTGCAATATGTAAGTGTGTGTTAGATATTATGCTCATAATAATTATAAACTACATACTGTTTCCTTTGTGGTGTATGAGATGATGAGGCAAGACAAAAATAAAATATTTATGATTTTTCTACTATGTGCTTATGTGCAAACATTCCCTCTTACACAGATACACACAAAATTTCTTCCCCATGTGGTTGGCAATGTCTGTTTTACTGAGTAAGGAGGCATGGGGAAGCAGGCCTGTGGAGCAAGAGCATGCAAATCCCAGTGTGTGCAATGGATGGACTTGAGGGCTTTTCCTGCCTGCCAGCTCTGGTCCGCCCCAGTGGACTGAAAGGCCATTAGGAGGTTGAGTGTGTTGGGCAAGTTCTGCAGTTCATCTTCCTGTCTCATTTGTGGGCTCCACGACATCTCCATAGTGTGCATCCAAAAACAGTAAATGAGAGTGGTTGGGATATCTAGAGGCGCACATTTTGGGAACTAAAGTACTCATGCAGACACATCTGCTCATGTAGATGTTCTGCTGCCAAGAGACATTTACTAGAGCAGGTTTGTTTTTTCAGGTGAGAAATTTAAATATGGGAGAGGCGGATGCTATGTTTATGAAAGCCCAAAATGTTTTTATGGAGTTAATTTATATTTGCTGTTGGGTTTTCCTTTTTTCCAGTGGAATATTCATGAATCCTTTGAAACTATTTGGTCTGCTCATTAGAAAAATTAGTGGAGATACCATTTAAGTAAACGCCCAAGAACTAAGCTTGCAAGGAAGGTTCAAGCTCTTCCCAAGTGTTTGAGGGCAAAATTAGCATCATGTCTGTGTGACGATGTTTCCCTTAAGCTGTGTCTGTCTGGCTTCATTAGGACTAATAGCATCAGAGGAAGGAGCTATACCTTTGCCATCTTCCCCTGCATTCTCCAGTTTCTCTCTCAATATTTGCATCTTTTAGTTTGCCTATTTTACTTTATTCAGCCAGGTTTGCAAAACTAAATTTGTGATTCTTGCACTGTGTAATTTTAATTCCTATTCTCTTTCAATCTAGGACTGTATGAACCAGGCCAGGAAAGCAAGGCACAATATCTGGAAAAGTTATTTAAAGATGGTTAAAACCTGGTTCTGACACTAGGCAGAATTTGTGGCAGAAGATCAGTAATTAAGTCACATCAAGAGCTATGCTTCACATACAGAAGTGTGGCTTGGCACCAATGCAGCGGAGCTGCCCTCTTGCATTTCTTTAGCAGTTGTTCCAACATCACAGCATCAAATTGCCTCGGTGTTTCTGTTCAGCCTTCTCTAATCACTTTGCTTAGATCTAGACATCTGAAAGAGCACAGGGGAAAAACTGATTTATGTTAAGGATTTTAAAAAAGTAAAAATGGAGACAGTTCTGCTCTGTTTCTCTGGCATGGGCACTCTGGTGAGCAGCTTGGGAGGGCTGGATGGCTTGTTTGCTCTTGCTGTGTCTTGTGCTGGTTATATGGTATTCCTATGCAGTGGGGATGGCCAGGACTTCTCTTGTCTGTGAAGCTCCTTGCGTGGCCAAGGGACCAAGTGGCACCTCTCTGATGTACACGCTTGTTTCTGAGAGTCTCCTCCTCCTCTTGGAAACCTGAACAGCAAGGGTTTCTCATTGATGTTGGTGGCAAAATGCCTGGTGAGTTTAATGTTGGAGTTTCTTTCTCTTAGTGTTGACTGTTTGCATGAGATCTTTTTCACCCAATTTTATAAAATATGAGTAAATGTTTGCAATAGATGATTAAATGTGCACTGCATGAACTTTTGGGACATTATTGCTTGTTATTGCTACAGGAAAATGCTGAGGTGTGTGTGAAAGGCTATAATAATTAGAATATTCCCATTTTCATGCATAATATTATATAGATTTATATTTGTAAAACTAAGGAAGACTAATATTTCTGTCAACTTCTGACTTTTTCAAAGAAAAACAGCGAGTGGCCAAGCATGTTTTGGGTATAGAAGTATTTTACACAGAGTTTAAATTATACCATTCTCCTGTTGAGTGAGATACAGTCAGGTCAGTAGTGTTTTCACTTATATATTTTAAATTACAAGGTAGCTAGGTTGGTAGTGATGCTTTTTGCTTTTGTTACTGAGGTACAACGTGAGCTGACAGCTCCCCTTAACAACTGGCCATTATAGTCCTAAATGGGGTGAGTGCTACCTGCCTGCACTGGGTCCTTCTGTTCACCTGGCATTTTGCCCACCTAGAAATTGCTCCATAAAATTGGAGTAAAAGATATGGGCATGCACTGATCTTTTTCAGATCCCCACCAACTACCTTCCTAATTTTACCTCCAACATTTACTGTTGTTCCTTTCCTCAGTAATATTATCTGTAGGGTTAAAAGTTAGGGGAAAAAGAATTAGTGGAATTTTTTGAGTTGTAAATAGGTGTGATCAAGCTAATTGTCAAATAGTTGTGTAAGGTAAAAGAATAATATGCAAATTTTGAACTGAACTTGAATATTATTAGTGCTGTAGTTAACAACAGTCATTTCTAAGCAAATAATGTAGGTAAAAGGGAAAGGGGGAAATACTGAATTTTGGGAGTGACACTTGAGCTGCAATTGCAGGTCTTGATCATTCTTTAAAAAGCAAACCAAACCCAAGCATTTCTTAATTCCTTTTAGCTTCAATAAATATCATGTGGGGCGTAAATGTGCATTTCTGGTGCAAAGCCATGGGTAATGCTTCAAAACCTTTTATTTCAAAACCTTTTGGTGGAACTGCCACCATTCATCCCATTTTCTCCTACTTGGGTCTTCTGAAAAACTGGGTATTTTATCTTTTCCCCCCTTTTTCTGCTTCTAGTTTTAGATTTAGATAGAAAAAGATTCATGGCGGGACTCGCTTTTGCCAGGTACATCCGAGCAAGATTAACTGGCTCTTCCTCAAAGAGAGCATAAGGACAAGAGCAGTTCAGCACAGCTGGGTGCGGGAGTGGTAAGCCAAAGCCTGGAAATAGCCATTAGCCGTGTCCTGGCAGGCGCTAGCGTGAATCAGATGACTGCCAGGCAGGACAGGAGGGTGCTGCAGCATCTTTGTTGCATGACATTGGAGAAACCTTGAGCTGATCCAATTTTCTTTGCCAAAAAGAGGTTTAAGTCAGGTGGTTTTTATACTTTTGTGTTGCAGTTTCTTGAGATTCATCCTGTAACCGCAATGAAGTAACTGCATGCATCTGTTTGATACTCAGTTTGGAAAAAAGGGGAGGGGGAAGGAGTGATAGAGGAGATAATTAGAGGAAAACTAATTAGGTTTGTTGCTTTTTATTTTTTTTTATAATCTTTGGGAAAAAAAAATACTCTTCCCTGCTGCCCTCTTCTCTCCTGCTCTTCTCTATTTCACTTCAAAGACACCAGTATTTTCTGAGAGGAGATTAGGGCATGCAGATATAAGAAAAGCACAGGTTATATTTAAGAAGCTTACTCTTCTTTGCATGTCCTCCTCTTACAAATATCCAGTATCTTTTAAAAACCCAGGAATTTATTTGAGAGAATGGGAATTCCCAGTGCCTGCTCAGCAGCCCTGGGTACCTGCTCTGCAGCATCATGCCTGGGGTTTGGGCAGCGAGTGCGTGGCAGGGGAGATTCTCTTGCCCTTTGAGGTGCTTCTAAATACTCGTGTCTTTTTGACCTCATGAAAGAGGAATAGACTACACAAGCAGAGAGTTAAGTATGAAAAACAAATTTGAAGCAGAAATTTGTCATTTTTTGTGATGACTTAAAAGCTGAAAAGCTGTGATAAAATCATTATTATTGTGGTTTCACTCTTTGTTAGAGTTGAAAGGGAAAATGTTCTTGTTTCCTGACAGTTTGGTCCCAAAATCGAGATACATCTCCAGCCCAGGTGCTCACATCTGTAGTCTCTGTTTTGGGGGATAAGTGAATAAAAGTGTAGTGTAACAAAAATAATTTTTAAACCCCCTTACAAACACCAAAGAGGATGGTTCATTGTGTCGTATAAGATGTTTACATAGGAATGTAGTACGAAGCATGAGAACTAGCTCATCGGCTCTTTTAGTCTCATCTGTCTGGGTAGGAAAGTGGAGAATTTTCCTTTTTCTCTTTGAGTGCAGGAAGGCTTGTTTGGGAGTGAGCCCTGCTCCCCCTTCTGCCCAGGAATTTCTCTTAGTTTGGCCAGTTATGCTGTTTGCAGGTTGCTCCCATTGCCTTGTTGGTTGTTTTATTTGGGTTTAGTTTTCCTGCTGCTTTAATTGGTGTATGCTTTTAATTTGTAATCTACTTGTGGAATTCAAATTATAGCACTTTCTTCTTTTCCTCACCCCCTAGATCCTTCAATAATTTTTAAGAAGGATAGATTATGTTATCTAGAGTTTTTCCAGGCCCAGTAATTTAGTCAAGAAGGTCATCAATGCTCCTAGTCAAAAATCTGTTTTTGTAACTTTTAACATCATATATTCCCTTGGGAATCAGCCTTACAAGAGAAATACAGGTAGAATCACAATGATTTTGTGAAGGTCTATTAAGGATGGAAGAGTTTAATCATTAATTATTGTTAAGATAATAGTGAATATTTTACATTTATAACACTTCACTGACAATTTACAAAGGAATCAGCCTAGAAGTAAGGTAATCTTAGAAGTCTACTTAGCAAGTTCAAAGTAAGTATTCCAGGAAGCCCACTATGTGAGCATAGTTCCACTGGTCTGTGACAGAGCTTTAAAGGAGACGCTTGTGTTCTACATTCCCATCTTTTATTACTAAATAATTAATGCTTAGACATGGTGCATCTTGTACAAAGATTTTTGTAGGTTGTGGAAAATCCCTACCTAATCTAGTTGGACTACATATGTAGACTTTTTATTTGAGTGTTGACGTGTTGGTTCAACAGCTGTTACTTTGGAGCACAGTGGGGATGAATACTGGACTGGATGTTAGACATTTGCTGTCCAGGAGTAAATAGGTATTTGTCAGCTTTAGGCAAATGAATAGAGAACAGAATTTCACTGTTGGATGTAATATGGCACAGCTCGCTATGTCTAGTTTGTGTACCCTTCCTTTGAGTTGGCTGCCAAACTTGGAAAAAAATTGTTTGTATAGCACATATCTCACTCTTTATCTGAATGTGGCTTTGGCCAATAGGCTTCACACCAAATCACATGTAGCCTGTGGTAGCGTTAAACTAGAGCTGCTGATGTCTGTCATGCTAACAGCATGAATCCAGCATAAAATCCCTTTCCTATCCATCTTTGTATCTGGCCTAACCCAGGCTTGAGCTCCACCAGTGATCTGGTAGCATGTGGGTTCAGCATCCACAGAGGTGATCTGAATGTAACCTTGGGTATATGCTTTGTATGGGATCTGCTGTGCCATCCTTGGTTTGCAGAGTATGCAGGGGAGGGAATAAAGGAGAGGGCTGATGTCTGAGAAAATGAGGCAGGTTGGAAAGCTTTGTCCTTGAGGGTCCTTGTGCTGTTCATCTGCACTAAGGCAAACTATCCAAAGTGATGAAATCGTAAGAGGTGTGGGTTTTTCTTGGAGATGAGAAAGGTTTTTGTGTTAGAGGTCCATAATTACTCTGATTTTATGTTCGTACCTTGTATGTTTCAATTTTAATATTTTTGCAGGCTTTATAAACGAGTTCTTACAAAGGCTTTGAGTACTATGAAACTGTTGGATTAGACACAAGTGTGATGGAAAATAATCACACTATTAGCTAGTGAGGTAAGTGGAGTTGACTATGTAACATCAGCGAGTTAAGGATTTTAAAGCTTCCATCCATTTGTGCTTTTGTTGGGGTCATTCCAATTGTCCTGTTGGAATAGGAAAGCCACACCCTATTTGTTTTGGGCTGTTGGAGAGTGGAATTAAAAAGGCTGACATTCTGCCACAGACAAGAATGCAGAGATGCCAACGAAGAGCTGGCTGTGACTTGAAGGATTAAGTGCAGTTACAGCATTTTAGGGGAGAAGGGAGGTAAAAGTCTAGTCACAGGTTTAGCCAGAGCGGTGCTGTCCCTGGAGAGGGAACCACACCTGAGAAAAGTCCAGACAGCTTCATTAGCTGATATTAATACCATAATGGGCTCACACTTTAATCCCTGAGGAACCTAAATTCTACTGTATTTAATTTTTTGTTCTTATTGACACTGTAATTTGGAGCAATCTAGGCTCATTATTTTATAGTATAGTTTAGTATATTTGTTTTAGTCTATTATTTAAAGCAGAAACTGAGGTATAAAATAGGATGCAGTTCAATGGGAGGCTCTTAGTTCCCAGTTCATCAGTGGCTCAGGTGTCTGTCCTTACAAGTGTTAGATATTGCTTCATCTCCATGATTGATAACGGCATTTTGGACTTTGTCTTAGCCCATGATCTTTTTTTCTCTCCAGTGTCTCTTTGTTCCCCTGAAATGTCTAATTTTAGCCTTTTGTTGTTAGTTTTTTTTTTTCCTTCTGTTATATAAGTTTTTTCCCAACCCGTTGATTTGATTAGAGGGGATCTAAAGCTGGCTGTGTATCAGGCTTCGCAAACCTAAGGTCAAATTAACCAACAGTTGAATTGGGAAATAAGAAATGTATGTTCAGGTGGTTCTTTTTCTTTCCCACCAGTGTGGAGGATATCTGACATGTAAGCACGCTTTTCCCTATCACTTACGTAGAGATTTAAAGAAAAACCTAAAAGAATGAAGAAATACAAGAAAACTATGAAGTAGGATCATTTTTCTTTGTAATCCAGACACTGACGTTTGTTAAAACATACGCCACACTGGGGCAGCAGTTAGCAAGCGTAGCTTGTCTGAGCTCGTCTCGCGTCACCGGTGTTATGTATTTGGCATTCTCAAGGAGACCAGCAATTGATTTTAACTGCCTTTGTGGTCACTTTTGAGAGAAACTCGGTTGTATGCATCTTCAGATTTGGATAAAGTGGCAGTTGCTAACTGCTTGGGTCGGTGCGTATGAGGAGGAGAAAAGGTCAAAGTAGAAACGTGTTACCAACTGATGCTCCTGTCAGCATCCCTGTCCCTAGTGTTCTCATACACATTTTGAAAAGCATTTGGTGAATATGCTCACTACAACCCGTGGTTGGAAGAGGGCTACACTCATGACAGGCTACATTTATTTTGATCCCCCCAAGATTCAAACTGCTTTCATGAATAAAAAACTTCCTCTTAGTGACACTGTGGACTTCTGTGGCATTGAATGTTTCTAGCAAATGTGGTAGGAACCAGGTTAGATGCACTGTGGACTCCAGACCTGTCCAGAGGCTCCTTCTGTTCCTTTTGCTCTTCATCAAGTCCCAAACCTCCCTGAGAAAGGGACAGGGTAGTAGCAGATGTGTTGCATACATTGTTTTTTATTATGCTTAAACAGTGTCAACATTCTGCTAGCCTAACTGATCAGTCTCTATTTGTTTGAGATTAATCAATTTTTTTGATCTTTCAGAACCAAAAGCAAATTACAGTTCTTCACAATGTAGTAGATGACTTAATGCAAGAAAGACTTCTATACTATCATTTAAATTACTTAAATAATTGCATGAGAAAAGTAAAAGGCATAAGTGAAATATTTTGCAACATGTGCATTCTGGCTTAAACATGCAAATTTAGGCTCTTGAGCATGCTGCCTGGGATTTACATGTGAACTGATAAGAGTTCATTATGTTACCTAATGACTGGTTTGGGTCCTCATATTTTAAGGTAATTGTTATCCTCTGTAGATCTGAGGAGTTAATTTAAAATACTCTGTGACAAATCCCATTAAGGTGATGATTTTGTTGTATTATGTGATAACTCCTTTTGGAAACTTCATGATTATCCCTGATGTTTTCTCATCTGATAGATTTGATCATGCAGTAGAAATCTAATAAAGGGCTGAAAGTGAATAAGAATCTGAAAACTCACATGCAAAGTCAAGCATGCTTGGAATAGCTGAAGGACAAACAGCAGTATCTTTTGCGTGATAAAACTCTATTGAGTCTACTAATAACCAGAGGGAAAGTAACTTCTTCCTCTTTTTCCTGTTTTTGGAAAGGCAGCACCACACTTGCTGTCTGTGGCTCTGGTTTTGGTACCTGTCTATGTTCTTCTCATGCACATGGCAGTACATGAACATGGCAGTTCTTTCGAACTGTCGGCTTGTGTGTATGTCTCTCAAAACCTTGGCAAGTTCAATAGGTTTTGGCCTCAAAATGCTGATAATGCATAGTGGTTTTACCAGACAGAGTGCTGAAGGTGGAATAATGGTTACATCAAAGCCAGTAATTATATAGGTATACACATTAGTAGGGTATTTTATCTAAACGTACCTAACATTAATTATGTAAGGAGTAGGTGATGCAGCTGATTATATTAAAAATTGTTGAAGTATTATATTATCTTTTAAGCAACTGATAAAAATCTTGTAGTAAGTTCTCCATTCCTGGGGGTTTTTTTCCTTCCTGCGGAAATTCTGAAGAGAACTGAAGCATGTTTTGCCAGTCCAGTGGCTACATACATTGGCCATTGATTATCATCCTTCTATATGTATTCTGTCTTTGTGTGCTTGTATGTACATAAAATATACATAGTTGCATATATGTGTGTATGCCTGATTTTAAAATACATACAGGCTTCATGCTCAATATCCAGGTCCATAGTTTTAGCTTATCCAAACTATTTGCACAAATATATGTATTTTTATAGGCTTACTTACATACCAACTTGCTTTATTATGTATGCATTAAGCCCTTAAAAAATAAGGCACAGTAGTGCTGAGAGGAAATCTTTCTCACTGCTGTAAAACCAGGACTGTCTGTGAACATTTACATTCAGATGGCCATGGTATTTATTCTTCCTGCTAAATGAGAAGAAATCAGACAGAAAGATGTCTCTGCCAATACAAAGTTTACACAACATTTTAATCTTGAGTTTTCTCCTGCCTTTAGTCTTCAGCAGTGACCTAGAGACTGGATGATGGACTATGAGCAGGGCATCGAACTGGAACGTGTGCTGCGTGTAGTTTGGTTTTCCTTTGAGTTTTATATATCCGGAGCGGGGCTGTGTGTGAAGGGTCTGGGGTTAATGTGTACGTGGTGGATTACAGGAGGGAGTGGTAGAGATTAGTGAGGAAGGGATGAAGAGGTGCATGGGTGGTTTAATGTTATTTTAAAAACTACTGACTCGTGAAGGAAGGTCTTTTGTTTCCCTAACCTGCCAATTAATTGTTTTCATTGTTTGTGTGGAGATTTACCAGCAGTAGGTGAGAAGTGCCAAATAATGAATACATCCTCCTTGAAATGAGTTTACAGACAGTTGTTACTGCCTTCTACCCCGCTCCTGATGCACAACCTCACCTTGTGCTCTGGAGCTGGAGTATCTTGTAGAAACTTAAGATGTAGAGAAATATTTCAAAGTCCAGCTGTTCTTAAGAGCAAAGCAAAGCCTACTATTTACATCAGTAATGATCTCAATAAATGCCTGTCTTCTGTTCATTGTGTTACTCATATGTGTCAGAAATAATTCAAAAGCTCCCGAGTCCCCCTGTAAAGTTCCTTTCTTTTTTAAGGGTTTTAACAGCGAAAATTCACTGTCTATTTTTGAAATGCAATAGCTGCTCCCACTAATTTTGGGTTTTTTTTAATTCTGTTTTTTCCCTTTTAACAAGGTTAACCGTTCTGTGTATGGGGCTCTCCAGTTGTTTTCTTAACTATCTTCCTGCAGCATAGCTCAGCAGATACAATGTTTCCTACAGTCAATCACTTTTTTCCTCTTTCCACTAGATTATTAGGTTTGTGTGTGTTTAACTAGTTTGCCAAACAAACCTTCCAGGATTCTGTACATAGTGAAGTGATGCTAAATATTGCTCATTTCAGAAAAGATGTCAGTCTGCTCCATTTTTATATAAAGCTCCTTGAGATAAAATACTAATCTTGTACCCATGTTCACAGTATTTATCCCAGCATTTATTCCTCCTAATTTTACAAGGCAGTATTTTTCATATGCCTTTTCTCTTTGAGGTGCTCTTGCATACCTTCTCACAAACCATTTAATTTCTGTGGCCTTCCTGATACTAATGTATGGTCCTCCAGGACTCTTTCAGTGGTAGAAGCTCAACAGAAAATTTTGTGTTATTTGTTGGCTGATTAGACCTGACTTTTAGTTCCTTACCTGCACAAACCAATATTTTACTCTCAGCAGATCCTTAGCAATTAGGATATTTTCTAGAAAAAGAAATAGCCAAGATTATCAGAATAGTTAGGTGGCATCTTTCCAAGATTTTTAAATCTCCCCCCCCCACCTCCATTTGCTCTATTTTATCTGTTTCTTAAGTCTTCTGACCAAAATTTCCCCTTTCTTTAAGAGAGGGAGGAGAAGTATCATAACAAAAACTGCTCTGCTCTTGAAGGATGCCTGTTTGCTCAGGGAATAGTCTTAACAGTAAATGTAGCTTCACTGTTACTCCTCAATTTTGCTTCGTGGGTTTAGTACTGTTGCTGCTAATATTTTCTGGAATTTCTTGTGTGCCATTAACAATAAACAATCAAATTTGGTTTTATGTTACCCTGTTTATAATGGATATTTAAAAATTGGAGCTTTCAGCTCTGGAACTTGATAAGCCAGTATTTGGAAATAGGAAATGACTGTGGTTTGGGGTGATTACCTTTAAGATTATTTTTATTTATATTTATATTTTTTCCAGCAGTAACAGTAAATGTTACCTTTGGAAGGAATTAAGCTGATCTTCAAGAGCTGATCCTGTCATGCTGTTGATGTTT
>VZTU01010653.1:5331-21938 GCA_013400835.1 Zapornia atra | reverse complement strand
GGCCCATGGATTTGTGTGCATTATTCTCTTAAATTAACATACTGCCAATTAACATACTGCCAGTGAAAGTCCTTGTTAATGGTGGTTGTTAACCAGTTCTCTCCCCTGAAAACCCATTAACTTCTAGTGGAGGTGGTGTGGGTTATACTTTAGTTTAAAAAATAACACCACAGGAGAAACACTTTCATCAGGAAACATCCATGTTCTATTATTAAAGAATGTAATTTTTACTATTTATTTCCACACAACAAAGCATTCACAAAAGAAGTGGTCAAATTTCTTGAGATCACTAAGCTTGCAATTCATTTTGCTACACCTTGTGATGTTTAATTTTAGCTGCACACACTGAAACACAGATATCGGATTTTAGCCTAAGCATATGCTGTGAGAATGTAGCCAAGTTAAAAATCATCTTCAGAATGTCATGATAATTTAATTTTTGACACCTTGCCAAGTACCCATATTTAATGACTAAATTCTGATAATTAGTTTTTGTGTGACTGAGTAAAACTTGACCACTGTATTTTGGTTGGAATTAAAGTTCCAGAAAGGAATAATCAATAGGGGAGCTTTAAATTCAAGGCACAGTGTATACTGATGCTGTGCAACTATCTACTGGAGAACATTTTAAGCATTAACTGACACCAAAGTCAACAGGACCACAGTTTCAATTTACCCCTGTGTTGTGCTGCAGCTACCCGAGGCTGACACTGAAGAATGCAAACAGAGGCCCTGGGTTTCTTAAACAAGCAGCCTCAGAGGCAGTGCAGGTGCGTGCCAGTGCGGAGGGGGAAAACAAAAAACTCTGTGCACTCAGGCTGCTCAGTACCCCTTTCATAGGAAAATTTAGATACGTAACAGAGAGAAGTGCAAGAGCTTTAGACAGAACTGGGTGCTATGCTGTGATGTTAGCAGTGGGAATTTGTTTAAAGTTATAAAACATGTCAAAATGTAATTCATACTGGAATGGCAAGAGGAAAATGAGATAATAATAGGATTCCACTTTTGGGAACAAAATTATCAGCTTGAGTTCAACCCTCAAACCTTTGATTTGTTATAAACAAGTCTTCCAAAACCTGTTTGCATTTCTTGAGAGGTCTGTGCCATAGCTTTTGTTCATATCTGGTCATCTTCAGCTTGAGGAACAAAAGCACATTTGGAGTGGATTTGGACTCTGGGAGCTTTGTTAGAGAATAGAGGAAAGGAGATGGAAAGTCCTTAAAATTCTTAGCCTTGTATCAGGTTCATGACATCAAGTTTATAGACATTATTTGAATCAGATTACTACTATTGATCGTACTTGTAAATGAGAGGAAGCTTCTGGTCAGGTGTCTGGGTAGTCTGACAAGTAGCTGCTCTAACTTGTTACAAAAACTCCCAATGCTTTACTAATAAAAGCTGGTGTTGCAGAACAAGCTTGCAGAACTTTTGCTAATTAGCTAACAAGATGGTGTGTTCTTTCATGTGTTCAAAGAGCATATTTAAGGCTTTTTCTCCCACTTAAGAAAAAAGATGAATAAGAAAATCTTTGCCCTGCTGCCCTATGCAGCAGCAGCAGCAGAGACAAATAGTCCCATGGCATAATTAAACTCATGGCACTATCATCAGAGCTATTTTTGGAGGACAGTTTGAACAAAGCTAACAGGCCAACTTGGAATATGTGGGAACTTCATATTTGTTACATTAATCTGGATTTTATACCTCTTATTTTAAAATAACTTTTCCAAAGCAAACAGGGACCATTTGGGCATATGATTACATCCCACTTACTGTTACAAATCCAAAGCCTGGATCACACCAACACCTTTGTTTCACTCACACATGGTACATGTGGCAGTGAACAAAGGAGTTCTGACAGTGCCAAGTGGTCGCCTTCCCAATCTGTTCTCAAAGAAGTCAACATATGTATGTATGCACTGTGAGTTCTTCCAAGTTTTAACAAGATCTCAAATCACCACATAAAATGCCTCAAAAAGCACATTGCCACAAACTTGGCACATCCAAGAGATTCCTTGGTTCTCTCCCTCGTCTTTCAGGAGAAACAGCTAAACCAGTTTTTCACTCTGTGTTAGTTGCAAATTCATTTCTGCAGAGCTATCTGGAAACAGTACTACAAACAAATGAATCTGCATTTCTATAAAAACCCCATAAAATAAAAATCTTTCCTTTCAACTGTTCCTTCACAGTAGCTCAAGTTGCTTTATGTTTTTTTTAACAGAAAGATTAATAATTAAGGTATAACCATTTGAGTAAATTAACACTTTATTGCATCTAAAGCTTTCTCTTGGTGAAGGAGAAACTGTATACCTCCTCATTTCCTCTAAATGACTTCTCACAAGAGATTCACTACATCATTCAGACAAGACAATTTTTATGTTCATGTACATCCATGTGGCAATATTTTACAGGATTAAAAATGATGTGTGCCTGCATTACAAATTTCAGGTAAATCCCCCAGCTGAAGCAAACAGGTGCAATTCTGTGAAGGAACTGCTGCTCGCAGATTTACAGCTTTTCTTTTAAAATTGGGAAGTTAACAGATAACACACTTACTGCTTGGAAATCAAAATGGCATTCAAGCTCACACACCGGCCTTCTCTTTGAACTTAACAGATCATATACTGATTGTATGTATATTTTTGCTATTTTATGATTCCTTGAAAACAACTTTCCTATATAGAATGATAAAGTGTTATATTGTATTATTGATGAATTAAATCCAGTAAGATTTGTAAGACATGCCAAATTAATAATGTAATTTAGAAAAATTGAAAAATACCTTAACTTTCTTTTTAAACTCACATGGTGCTTTATAGAGTTTATGGCTCACCAGCTCCTTCATAGTCTTGGGCACATCAGTCAGGACCTATTTTTCCAGAAATGCTAAGTGCACCCGCTGCTGTGAAAAATAAGGAGCTTTAGTGGTTGTTTCTTTTTAATTAAGGCTCCTTAATGTCTTCATGCCTCCTTTTTCAAAAAATTGCCTAAATAACAACAGAGAAGATTACTCATTTCTGGAGACATTTGAATGTACGTAGATGGCATACATCATATCAGATCTTGTGTAATTTTGTCAACCACACTCACAAAAAAATACCTAGAAATATCATCTTCAAACTCCCTTCTTTATTTTAGTTCTCTTCTTCACAGAAAGTATGTATTAAACAAAATTTTTCAGATTTAAAAAAAGGAGAGAATAACAGTTCCCTTTTTTCTTTTTTGAAATAAGATTAAGATAGAGAAGGAAAACATGAAAGAAATGGAAATGATTAGTATCAATAAGATACCCTTGGCACCAGCAAAGAAAGTCACAAAGCAACTTACTAAAGACAAGCTAGAATACTAAGAGAAGGGTAAGAAAAGTTAAGGCATTGAAAGTACCTGAAATTTAAACAATTGGTTTTAAGAAAGAAACTGAAGTTGGATGTTTGAAGTGTGTTATGCTTAGAAATGGTTATCACTCCTAAAGTGAGAGGTGTAAAGGAATGAGTGAGAAAACAGATACTAAAAATAAAAAAATTTACATGCAATGTGAAGTGAAAAGTCGTAAGTGAGAGAAAACCAAATCAAAAGGTATTGACGGACAGATGTGAAAAGTTACCTTTGTGCAAAGGTCAGGAAAAAAGTTAGGAATTTGATCAGAGGGGAAGTCTTTTTCAAATGCTCTATATGGGGTAAATCAAAAGAGAGCAGCATATCTTCTAGTTATGAAGAAGAATGAGAGTAACATTGCTAAGGAAAATCAAACAATGAGCTACAGAGAAAGGAATCAACATTGGTACCAAAATGTAAATACAAGATTACAAGTCAAATTTCTAATGTTAGTTATGAGGGTTTTCAGTGAAAATCCTAAGATGATCAGTTCTAGAGGGTTGTTTGGACTTTTTCACATTCATTTCGGCACACTTTACCCCAGTTTTGGACTAGCTAAAAGCAGCAGTTTGAGAACTTCTGTCTCAAGTGGCTGAACTTTGCATTTGTGAAACTGATGCTTTATTTTTCTTGAGCTGAGTGCTATACCTCTTGCAGGACTTCTGTACTGCTTAGTTTGATGAAGGAGTAGGATATCCTTGAGGAGGTACTGTAAACATGGTCAAGTTGCTTTCCTGTTCTCCTTCCCTCTGAAACAGCAGATACTGATCGCTGCCAAAACCAAGATACCAAACAAGGTAGATTCTGACCCGAGCCAATATGGGAGTTCCTATAAGTCCTACAAAGGACAGAAAAGCCTAACAGTTCCGTCCCAGACTTCCCAAGTCTTCTGTGTTTTGCTTTTCCCAGCAAAGCAAAGATCAGAAGGAAAGCATATGGAGTTCAAAATTATAACAGTAGGTAACAAACTTTTCTGAAAGTAATAGTTATCACACTTAATTCTACTGCTACAGATACTATTAGGAGAAATAGAACATGCCAAAAATACATTGTAGTAAGTTTTGTGAATTTTGAGGATGACAATGTCTAAATGTTACATCTATTTGTACTACTTTGAATGACCCTTTTTATTTCATTCCTGAGATAAGGAAACAAGCCAGTAATATGGCCTGTGGGAATAGTGTGTTCAAAACTACATTTTTCCAGATATGAAGGAAAAAGATATTAAAACCCACATTTGTTACATCATTCAGTTAAGTTAGTCAGAGAACAAGGCCAAGTCACTCAAGAAGAATAAGATATCAACATTTGGAATAAACTTCGTTCAACTTAGTTTTGATTCTCTTTGAATTCTGAAGATTTATGTTCTCCTTGGGTTCTTAGAAACAAAAATAAAAAGGTCACATAAATATAGAGATTCACAGCTCCTTAATCCTGAATGACTGAATCTTTTGTCTTCTGACAGAAGAAAAAAAAATCAGACTTATCCAAGAATGCACTTGCTATTTTTACTACTGTTTATTTCTAAAATAGCATTAAGTTTAGTCAATAGAAGTGAGCAACAATTGGCAACTCATACCAGGCATTCCACAGAGACACGATGAGGAGCCAACTCAAGCATCATCAGCCTTTGTTTATTCAGAAACAACTTCCATGGTCCCTGCATTTTTAAAGACAGTCACTTTAAGAAACCCACAAACTAATATAATTATACTCTTGATTGATGTACATCAGAAACTGTTTTTTTAAAAGATTAACCATAATCCAATCTTTAGGCTGTCAAAGTGCCATTGAGTAAAAAAACGATTTTGGGTTGGCAAGGCCCACAGGGCAAGAACCTCTACTCATTAATTTTTGTCTCTCTAAAGCTGCACTAACAGAGCTTGCCTTCATGAGGATCCTGGAAGAGAAAAAAAGGAAGACCATGTATGTCTCATCCTTTAACAAAATAGAATCAGTCAGCAGGAATCTGAAGTGTAAATCTGTGACACAGCAGCATGACATTTTGATAGCGATTCACTTAAATACTTCATTAGGTTCCTTGCTCCGGCTCAGCAGAAAGTTGTTGAGGTGAAGACTGAATAAATTAATACCCCTACAAGCGTGTTTTCCTTGAATATTTTATAATATTTTCTTACAGAACTGAAAACTCTTGAACAGAAAGAGATGTGGGACCAGCTTTGGAGTGTCAAAAATTGAAATTTTGGGATAGAAAAGGCAAAAATATGTTATGATGAAGAAACAGCTTGCAGTGTGGACTGACTCAAGTTATTTTAGTAACTTTATGGAATTCTGGTATTTAGTCCTTTCTCAACGCTTAGGCAGGAAAAGCAGAAATCAGTTTTAAGCTCTTATTCACATTCCTAGTGCTGCACTCAATATGATTGACCTGCTATTCCTTATCACAGAAAGAATAGAATAGGAACAAACACAGAAATGAAAGAGCATTTAATGCAATCACCAGGATAAAAGATGCAGATAAATATAGATAACTTCCTTCTTAATAGGAAGTAGAAAAAATTGGTTCAAAATATGCAATAAAAAGGCAGGGTGGGATCAACTTGCACTTTGGGACTCAGGTGACTGATACAGTTTAACACCATTCTGTTCTTTCAAACCAAATTCGTTAAACAATTTACTACTGTTCCTGTTAACAACAGACTGAAATAATTAGTATTAGTAGCTGACTACAATATGCATTTGCATTACAAAGCAAAACAGAAATATAACAGCAAAATAAGAAAGAGTATTTCTTACTTAAAACATTTGATACATGATCTAATTTAGGATGCCGTTTTGCAGTGCTATTTCATTTTAACACAGAAAAGGACGCATGTATTTCAGAATTAATTGTTTTAAATGCTCAGAGGATTAAAACAAAACCCTGAAGCTAATTCTCTCTACAAAAACTATATAGCCAAAGCTTTAGCGTAATTGTACTGGCTCAAGATTTTGATGTATTTGGATCTAAGTGACTTCACCATGCCCCTCCAAAGGCAGAACAACAAATATAATAAAGACCTAAATAGTTACTTTTACTTTTTCATATATGCAGATCTCCTAAAGATACTGGTCAATTTATTTTTTTACCAGAAAGCCTGCACATTTTAGCGTTGAGACTAATGTGTAGCCAAATTCTCTCTCTGTGCTTTTGGAAAAACATACTTGTCTCTTCCAGCACCACTCAGAACTCCTTCTATTTATAACATTCAGCTGCCTGCACAGATAATTCTGTGTATAATTCTCTCTCTCCCATGATGTTCCTTCTAAATATTACTAAACTTGTGTTTTCAGGAAGTTTTGGGTTGTGGGATTTATTTTTTAAATAGGACTGACTTAGGTCATATTATAATACTGATACAAATACCATACAAGTCTGAAATATCTGCTTGAGTTTCTATATGTTTATGATGGTGTAACAGAAACCCAAATATGAGTTGTTTTATTAATGCAAAACAAGAAACTGATTGTAAGCAATATCTTATAGTCCATGTACTAAATGACATAATTTGTTTTCTCATTAAATACTGTCTACACAGAAACACCATACCTTATAATAAATTCTCTGTTCAGAGCACAACTGTATTCTGCACCACCAGTGGAGCATCCTTCACTTATCAGTGTTATTAATAAGCGGCCATTAGCCCACTCCAGTTGTAACACTCAACTTTCAAGCTTGTTCTTTCAATACATGCTGCTATTATAGCACACAGAGACATATCCCTAGACTTAAATTCTTTAAGAGAACTGAAATACCTCAGTGACTTCCTCATCCACACTGAGTCGTCTTGCATCCTATATTATGGGTGGAGACCCGTCTGTGAGTTTATGCCCGTTATTCAAGCATACAGACCCACTTCTAACAACTAAACAAGTGTTTCATTGCTGCATTCAAGCTTTGCAGGTGTAAGATACACTGTGCTAAAGGAAGACTGTACAGACTCAACTCATGTTCAGATTTTTTGACCTTTGTTACCAAACCTGCATTGACCTGTTTTGTAAGTATTGACTTCACCTTCCAGATCAGGAAAGTTTTAGTAATATCTGCAAGGGCAGCATATACTTTATGCAGATATACTCCCATCTATTGCTACTGAGATAATTTGGGAAATAAAATCCATGATTATGAATCATTAGAGTGCCTTTACTTAGAGTTGGTTGACCTACCCCACTCTTGAATTGAAAGTAAATAGCTCATTAGAGGAAGGAAGAGCACAGAAGAGAAACGATGCCTCTGGGAAAAATTACATTTCTATATCCAGCCTAGTTTCCACTTCTTGTGGCCATGTGAGGATAGAAGTCATGACCCTGAGGGCAGAGGTGAATGCCTCAGTACATTAGACCTCTCTGCAATCTCTGAATTATTCATTAGCTACAGGTTTTTGTGTATTATTAATGAAATTTTGGTACAGAGGATAGCACCAAATAGAGAAAGATCTTCCAGGTGTAGATTGTAGCACATTTTAACTTGAATAGCAAAAAGATTGACTCGCAGTAGTATTAAAGTCTCAACTCAACTGAGGACCTACTATGTAACTTTGTGACCCAACCTCGGTGCACATATGAACAAATACACTTTCTCCCCACATCCTATCCATCTGCAATCACCACACAAGCAGCCCAGTACATCTGCAAAACTGGCAGCAATTTGAGCAAAACTCATGGCAATTTGAACATAGTAAATTCTGCCTCCAAGGTAAAATTAGAATTAAAGACAGTGTTATCTATCAGAAAAAAATTAAATATGCTCTCCTGCAATGAGGTTAGGAAACCACTAATAACTTATAGAATCATAGAGTCATAGAATCACAGAATCATAGAATGGTCTGAGTTGGAAGGGACCCCAAGGATCATAGAGCTCCAACCCCCCTGCCACAGGCAGGGTCACCAACCTCCAGGCCTGGATCTACACAAGGCTGCCCAGGGCCCCAGCCAACCCGGCCTTGAACACTTCCAGGGACGGGGCATGCACCACCTCTCTGGGCAGCCTGTTCCAGCACCTCACCACTCTCTCTGTAAAGAACTTCCCCCAAATATCCAATCTAAACCTTCCCTCCTTTAGCTTTAATCCATTCCCCCTTCTCCTGCTGTTTTCTACCCTTTTAAAAAGTTGAATCCCCTCCTGTTTATATGCTCCCTTCAGGGACTGGAAGGCTGCAATGGTCTCCCCGCAGCCTTCTCTTCTCCAGGCCCAGCTCCCTCAGCCTCTCTTTGTAGGGGAGGTGCTCCAGCCCTCTAATCATCTTCGTGGCCCTCCTCTGAACCCTCTCCAACAGTTCCACATCTTTATTATATTGTGGGCCCCAGATCTGGACACAGTACTCCAGATGGGGCCTCACGAGGGCAGAGTAGAGAGAGACAATCACCTCCCTGTCCCTGCTGGCCACCCCTCTTCTAATGGAGCCCAGGATACCATTGGCCTTGCGAGCTGCGAGAGCACACTGCTGGCTCATGTTAAGTTTCTCATCCACCATGACACCTAGGTCCTTCTCAGCAGGGCTACTCTCAAGGAGCTCTTCTCCCGGTCTGTATCTATGTCTGGGAGTCTTCCAGACCAAGTGCAAGACCTTACACTTTGCAGTGTTGAACCTCATTAGGTTCACCCGGGCCCACCTTTCCAGCCTGTCAAGATCCCTCTGGATGGCTTCCTTTCCTTCTGTTGTGTCAACCACACCACTCAGCTTGGTGTCATCCGCAAACTTGCTGAGGGTGCACNAAAACCACATCTCTCCAATTTAGAGATAAGGATGTGGTGGGGGACTGTGTCAAAGGCCTTGCACAAGTCCAGGTAGAGGACATCTGTTGCCTTCCCGGTTATCTACCGATGCTGTCACTCCATCATAGAAGGTCACCAGATTGGAGAGGCATGACCTTCCCTTGGTGTCCCGGATCATGCGCTCATCCCTCATGTGCTCCAACATGTCATCCAGGAGGATCTGTTCCGGAGGCTCACCGGCCTGTAATTCCCTAGGTCTTCCTTGCCCACTTTCTTATAAATGGGAGTGATATGACCTTTTTTCCAGTCCCCAGGGACCTCTCCTGACAGCCACGACTTTTCAAATATGCTGGAGAGCAGCTCGGCAACCACATCAGCCAGCTCCTTCAGGACCCTGGGATGCATGTCATCCGGCCCCATAGACTTGTAGACATACAGTCTCATGAGGTGGTCTCAGACTTGCTCTGCTTCACTTTCAACTAAATGGTAGCTTGACATGGCATAACAAGTAGAAGGATTATTTCTGAATATTGATCTTCCTGACAGGAGTCTCTCAAGTGCTTCTTGAAATGATAGAAAAATGCATTTCCTGACCTCCTGTTTCTTTTCTCTGGAAGAGAAAATTAGAAAAATAGCATCTAATCTTTGTGCAAGAATGACTTTGTTAGATTTGTTCAATCCAAATAAAGACAGTTTCAAGAATTATATTAGTGTTTCAAGTCCTAATTCCACATTAGACTGCAGCTTCCTACAGAGCTCAGATGAAGATAGCACTTAGTTCAACTGTAACCCTCTGATGTAATTCTGTGTATTGCGCCTATTCTCTTATTGGTTTTATTATATAATCCAAGTAATTAAGGCAAAGCAGTGGCGTGGTACAGATTTATGCAGAAAGCTGCAACCTGTTTATTCAGTTCCCTGAACATTGTGATACAGCTATGATTGATACACTTCTCAAAATATATATAGAAAAAATTGTTTTGCAATTAAACTACTTGCTTATAAACATTAGGAAGAACCACTGATTTAGCATATATTCAGAAAACCAAAGTGTTTTGATGTTTCAGGGATGACAAGTACCTTTATTTAGGGTATGTTTATATAGAGCTTTACAATCCAAATTCCACCCCCTTTCCCCCAAAAAAACCAAACCCACAAACCTCAAACCTGTAGATTATAATTTTCCCACTATCAATCTGACCCCTGAGGGACCCCACTAGATACAGGCCTCCAGCTAGATTCTGTCCCATTGTTCAAAACTTGCTGGCTGCTTCTTTTCAACCAGTTCTTAATCCACCTCACTACTCAACCTTCCAGACAACACTTCCTCAGTTTAGCCATGAGGATACTGTGGGAGACAGTGTCAAATGTTTTACTGATGTCAAGGTAGACCACTTCTACTGCCCTATCATCATCCATCCACCTGGTTATATCCTTGACCAATTAGTCAAACATGACTTCCCCTTGGTAAAATCATGTTGACTGCTCCTAAAACCCCTCTTATCCCTGCCATATCTTATCCTTGCCTAAAGACAGAACAAGGTTAAGCCTTTCCATCACCTTTCCAGGGATGGAAGGAAGGCTGACTGGTCTGTAGTTACCCATGTCCTCCTTCTTGCCTTTTTTGAAGACTGGAGTAACATTTGATTTCATCCAGTCCTTGGGTACCTCTCCTGTTTCCCAGGGTTTAGTAAAGATGATGAATAGTGGCCTAGCAATGACTTCTGCCAGCTCCCTCAGCACCCTTGGGTGCATCCCGTCAGGACCCATGGGTTTGTGGATGTTCAGTCAGCTTAACTCCTGACCCAATCTTCATCAACCAAAGCAGACTCATCATTTATCCTGACTTCCTCCGGTGCTTCAGCCATCTGGGGCTGTTGCAAACAGTCTCCAGCAGTGTAGACAGAGGCAAAGAAAGCATTCAGTAACTCCGCCTTCTTACTATCCTCAGGCACCAGGGCACCCACCTCATTGAACAGAGGGCCTACATTGCCTATAGCTTTAGTTTTGTCTCCAAGGAGTTGAAGACCACCTTTCTGTTGTTCTTGACCTGCCTTGCAAGGTTTGATTCTAAAGAGGCCTTAGCCTTTGTAATTTCCACTCTACATGCCCTGACAATAGTCTTATATTCCTCCCAAGTGGCCATCCCCTCCTTCCATGACCTGTAGACTCTTCTTCCACTTAAATTTGCCCAGTAATCCCCTGTTTACCCACATGGGCCTTCTGCCTCCCTTTCCTGACTTCTCTCCCATTGAGATGCTCTGATCTTGAGCTTGGAAAAGTGGTCCTTGAATATGGACCAGCTATTTTGGCACCCTTTTCCTTCCTTTCTTGACAGCACAAAACTGAGAGGGGTGGCTGACACACCAGAGGCCGTGCTGCCATTCAGCAAGATTCAGACAGGCTGTAGGGCTGGCCAGGGAGAAGTTTAATGAGATTTAACAAGAGCAAGTGTAGGGTCTTGCATCAACCCCTTGTCCTGGTGGACAACAAGATGACCATGAGCCAGCAACATGCCCACATGGCATCCTGGGGTGTATTAGAAGGGGTGTGATTAGTAGGTTAAGAGAGGTCCTTCTCCCCCTCTGCTCTGCCCTGGTGAGACCTTTCCTGGAATAATGTCCAGTTCTGGGCCCCTCAGTTCAAGAAGGACACAGAACTCCTTGAAAGAGTCCAGCACAGGCCCGCCAGAACAATTAAAGGACTGGAACACCTTCCTTATGAGGAAAGGCTGAGGGAGCTGGACCTCTTTAGCTTGGAGGAGATTGAGGAGTGACCTTATTAATGTTTATAAGTATCTAGAGGGTGAGAATCAGGAGGACGGAGCCAGGCTCTTCTCACTGATGGCCAGTGGTAGGACAAGGGGAAATGGGTACATGCTGGAGCATAGAAAGTTCCATGTGAATCTAAGGAGAAACTTTTTCACTGTGACAGAGTCCTGGAACAGACTGCCCAGAGAGGTTGTGGAGTCTCCTTCTCTGGAGATATTCAAAACCTGCCCAGATATGTTCCTGTGTGTTTTAGTCTAGGTGATCCTGCTCTGATCTTTTGAGGTCCCTTCCAACTCCTAATGTTCTGTGATTTTCCCCTCAGTAAAATTCCTGTTAAATATTTGCATTTCAATAAAGGAATTTTTTAGACAGTGTTACACAACTTTGCATTCTAGTTTCATCTGACATAAAGTATATGATTTTATTCTTCTGTGATGCAACACCCTGATAAAGCTGTGATATGTGCATTACAAAGTTTTTCAGAGAGGGTGATGTAGCAAGATGTCTAAACAGGTTGCCAAGAAGGAGAATAGCAAGCACTTAGAGCTCAGTCTGCTGCTGCCTCTCTTGTAACCATCTTAGAAAGGAAAAGGAGGAGTAGATACCTGTAGGGAAATTATTGTCCTTTTCAATCATATTTTTTCTGGAAGTATATGAGATCAAGTTTTGCTCATCCTTTCTTCTTCATCCCTACAGGTTCTGATGCCTAGAAAGGGACTTAATTTTATGGTGGTCAAACTCAAACCACCTACACTGTTCTTCTAACTCCCAAAGGCTCTTCTACCCCTTAAGCTCTGCTAAAAGCAAAACCTGAAGTTGTTACACCTCTATAGATACAGACCTGCTACACTGATAGTCTTCAACACAAGATAATATCCACCGTTTTCCTCTCCCTGAGCACTGTTAGCCTAGCTGTAGTTTGTGCCCCACAGATTAAAATATTTTGCAGGAATATGTCATTAACTTTTTAACACTTTCATTGGTATGAGTTTAATACATAAGTTTCAAATACATAAGTAGACCAGCAGTAAAAACTTTTGAAACATAGCAACTACTCTCTGGAAGACAATTTTCACATCAGTTACCCCAAAAGCTCATCAGTAAAAGAACAAAAAAAAAAAGCAGAAAAAAAAGTTATTTCTCTAAGCCATGTAGCCTTCTACCAAAAGTCACAAAATCAGGAGATTTCAGGACAGTTTGAGTGCTGTCCTCCAAACATACCACTACCTGTTACTTATGGCTTTTTTAATACATATTTAAGAGATTTATTCTAGATCAAGAGTTATTTGCACAAAACCATCACTAGGAACATATTAGAGAATTTATGTAGAGGGTTTTTTTCCAAGTTTGATTTTCTTATAGCTGTAAAACAAAGATTGGGAGATAAAGGCCATTATTATAGATCAAATATTTTCAGTCATTTCCTGGCTAAAAGGATGAAGCAGAACAACATCTATAAGGGATAATAAGGTTTATATCTGCTCAAATATTTGCGGCTGGAATAGTCAGATGAGCTTTGCTTCCTCTGAGAAGTCTGAACAGCAAATACACTGGGTCTTGGAGAAAATTCTACCCTACCAAATACAACGGAGACCTGGTCCTATAATTTCTATATCACAGAGAGCCTTCTGTTGTCCATTAGTGAAGACAAATCACTGTAGCTAGCATACTGGCACTCATGTTATCATATTATATTCGAATTCTTTACAGGATAAGTAGCATATAAATCTAAATAAGGTTTGTTTTCTCAGAGATAGCTTGGCATCCCAAAACCCATCAACCCTACATTATCCACCATGTCTACCAGTATCACTGCTCCATTTGAACTTTCAAACAGAGTCCAAGTAAGCCAAGTGCTGCAGAAGAGAATGTTGGTCTTAATCTGATGCAGAACATTTGTCAGATGAGCTTGGTCACACATTTCAGAATTTCATTTCCCATTCCAAGAACATCAGACTGAATTTCAGGATACAACTTGGTCAGAGTACTCAATTCTTTATATCTGCACTGTTAGGTGTTATGTTTAAAATTAACACACCAGTAGTACAAGAATTTTTTTCCTTTACTCATCATCTTTATTGAATTAGTTTGCTTTCTATATAAAATTTTACAGTGTAAGCATGACATAATATATTTTAAACAAAAATCTCTTTATATGTGGACAGCAGATTGAAAAGATTGTAGGTTCACACTGAGAATTTATGTTTTAATATCTGATGTATATTATACTACCATTTGTTGATTTGAGTGATTTTAGAAGATAGTTCCTCCTCAAAAAACCCAGACATTAAAAGCCTTAAAAAGCTTTTAGCCTAAATGTAAGATTTCCAGTTCTGCAACTGCAGAGGATGGAGTGTTGTGGGACAGAAGAACCAATACCAACAAACCTTAGTGCAGCACCCCGATGGAGGATGTTGATTTCATTGAAGAGCTTCATACTATTACTGCTATCTGCGGAAAAAACTCCGAAACACTAAATTAAGAGCAAACTTTCAGTTGCTTTCCATAGCTCAAAGCTTTTGTTTTGTCTGTGAAACAACATTGCTGGGAAATAGTCTACTCATGAAGAAACACAGTCCACTGGTTTTGTATAAGCAAAAGCTCTTTATCAACAGCCAGTATTGAGCAAGTGGAAGTTTCTTTTGGGAAATGACATGTGGAAGCAAATAGGACTTGTTTACACTGTTCCATTCAGCCTTCAGTCAACCCAACCCAACACTAGAAACTACAAAGGGCTTGCTTAAACACTGGCAAAACACTGGCAAATTTTAGAAGGAAGATGAAACTGCATTTGCTCTATGGTATCATTCATAAACCCCCCAAATACTAAGACAATATATCAGCTCCTTTAAAATTCTTTCCATGGTGTAACAACACAAAACTAGTCTTCAAACTGACACATTTGTCAAAGATGCTTCCTAAAGATGTTCTTGCTTTAGGAATAGTAAGCAGTGTTCACAAATATTTGCAAGACAGTTCTTTTAAAACAAAAATAATTACTTTTCCAAATGAGAGAGTCCCAAGAAGAAGATGTGATAATTTTTTTTAGTACTTCTTTCCTGCAGAAACCTGAATGGTATAGTTCCACAAACAATATGCTGCCCATGCTGAAAGTTCATTTTACCCTTGATTGACAGGGTAGGCTATAAAAGATTACCATGATGTTTAGGGAACATAGCAAAGTATCAGCTAGCACAGGTGTAAATTCTTTTGTAGTATTTCTTCGGGGTAGAAGAGGTAATTTTGAAATTATGTCATAGGATCCCAGGGGAACAGGCAAGCACTTGGTTCCTGAGCTTACAAAAACCTGCTAACATACAAGATAAACTTTCCAAAGTACACCTACTGAGAAAATTCTTTTTACAAAGTTTAGTGAAGGCTTTAGAGGATGTAAAAATTAGAAAAATTCTATTAGGGAGAGCACAAGTTACATGTTTTTCCTGAAAAAAATTACAGAGAGCATGACATCCCAACCCTTTGACCTTTTTGATGTGTAAGAGCTGAATTTTTAAGTTAAAAAATTCTAGACATTTGTGCAGAATTAAAAATATCAAAGATTTATTTCCATATTTACGTAGTTTAGCCAAGGGAAAGTTACAGTCTTCCACTGCAGGTTGGTTGTCCTGTCACAGGATAAAGCATCACTTACTTTCAAACAGTCTCCATTTCTCCTGTTTGTGGTTTTTTTCAGGGATCATAAGCAAGTGACAACACGATCAAAGCAAGATTATCCTTTGCAAGTTAAAACATATATAGTTCACAAGAAATCACAGTAGTCATTCCTAAATGGTATTTTCTAGATGAATGACCATCCAGTAACTTTAGAAAGCTTTAAGGACATAAGTGATATTCCATTGATTAACTGCAGATTGCAAGGTAGTTACAATCTGTATTTTTCATGACTATGAATTTTCAAAGAAATTAGTTTAATGATGCTTTTTTGAGATTTTAGTGTAGCTATTCTGGCTATAACACCTGCCTGAAAATAAAAACAATGAAGGAGCCACAGCAGTCACAAAAAGATCTTACAGCATATGCAGTTCCCTCTTTACAAGCCCTGATATGATAAAAAATACTTGAGAAGAGCAGAATAGGAGTCACAGTGCTAGACCCTAGAGAGCACACCTTACTTGCACACCTTACTTACACACCTTTCAAAGCCTACTACCAGAGAAGCCTCTGGAGCTGCTCCAACTTACACAAAAACTATGTCACCTCCTTTGGAAAGCTCAGCCTCCAGGTAGTGCAAAAGTAACAGTCTCTTGGGCTCTTCTTCCAGCAATACTCTGTAAGAGTTGCTCAGGAGACAATTTTAAAGAAACATATGTTCTATCCTTTAAAGTAAAAATGCCTTCATATATTGCATGCATGTGGCAGCAAAGGATCCTGTGTTTTTCTTATTTGGTCTAACAGTTGACTCAAAACATGTTACATGAGTAAATAGACACATATTTGAGGAAATAGTTTGTATAAATTCATGCTTACCAGCTGGTGCAGAATGTGAGCAGTGAAGTTGAAAACCGTGATGATCGACACAGGATTCACTAAATTTGCCTTCTTTAAAAACTGACTTGGAATCCTTTTTGGTCTCAATCTCATCTGAAGACAACGTATCCAGTTCCATTATCACAGCTGATGTTGTAAGATAGTCTCAGTATAACTCAAAATAAAAACAAAACTGAAGAAGCCACTTGAAGTTCAGCTTCCCCAAACTTGCAGTCTGGGGAAAAAAAACCTTCCTATCACAA
>VZTU01010652.1:3760-40557 GCA_013400835.1 Zapornia atra | reverse complement strand
ACTTCCTTTTATGAAGTACAGAGTAAAGATCTAGAATGGTGAATTATGTTGCCTGATTAATTATAGATGAAATATGCTTTCAGAAAGGTTATAGAAGTCACTATTGTGTAAGTTTGCAAATACTCACACATGCTATTTTCCCATATAAGAAAGCTTTCACTTAAGAAAATAACAAGAAAAAAAAAGCCAGTTAGGCAACAGGAATGACACTGAGCAATCCAGATAAAGTTACATCATTACATATTGACAGTGACAAGTGCAACATTAAGGATGAACTATTACATCTTTAAACAAAATGAGTAATTGCTGTACACATCTATTTAACACACATTCAGGAACAAGGTGAACAAAAGGTCTCTCTTCTAGCTAAAAAGTCTATTAGCCTAATTTACAATTACCCACACATGAGAAACAAAGCTGTCGGGGCATAAAAATGTCACCAGTGACAGTTTACATTAAACCCGTGCTAAGATGACAATGGAACTGTTAGTATCAAATTCCATTCAACTCAAAGAAACACAGGATTACGATAGCTGTAATGATGTGAAACAATCTTCCAGCAATCTCAATTTTTTCCAGATGTTTTAAAAACGACATGAAAGGTCAGAGAACACTCACACTTTCTGTTTTTAAAAAGCAGTCAGAGAAAATTTAACCATTCCCTTGGTTTTCAGTGCCAGAGTAAATATAAGGGGCACCTTTACAGGGTGGTTTTGCCTAGGAAATCACTCGCAAGAGTAGTTTTAGAATTCAAATTCCCTAGGCAATATTTTGAGAAATAAATTTATTGGCTTAGCTTACAAAAGCTACTGTAATGCTGCCTTTATAGAAATGCATAAATCTAAATTAAGTATCTAAATGTAGTGCAATCACATTTTTCTGTTCTTCACGTCCCATCATTTGCTTGTTATAATTAAAACTAACGATCACTTCCCATCCTAAAAGTAGTGATGCTTTCTAAGTGCCACTGGTGAAACAAGGTTTTTCCCTCTTATATGACAGTACTGTAAAATGACACTATCATGTGTGCTTATGCTTCATGTTATATTTTTCAAGAGAAATCAGTCTGCTCCCACTCCTATCAACACTATAATGGCATCACACAGAACCTCCTTGCAAAGCACAGATTACATGATTGCCAAACCAGGCAGTCAATAAACAGTATATCTCATTACCACTTTGAGAAGGTGGCTGTGTATTTTATGTCATGTCTACCTTACCAAGAGATATTAACAGAGTGAAGATCAGTTTAAAAAACTATGAACCCTAAGAGGTCACTAATATACATTTTAGGTACCATTTTAAGAGTTCCAGAGCTGTAAGGTGAAAGTGAACTCCTAGACTTATTTCTACTGGAAAATTAACACTAAAATGTATTTTTCCAAGTTACTTAAGGAATTTCTCTGTTGTTTACCTACAGAAAATATATATCTAGCAACCACTGCAGCTAGTAAGTCAGTGAAGACATTCTGAACTACAGAAGTTACTGTTAAAGAGATTCTGCTACGTCATTGAGGAAGAACTATCAAAGAAAAGGTCTATGTGAAAGGAGTGGGTTTGGGGTGTGGGAGTGTTATAGTCACACTATAGTTATAGCCTCAGATAACAGAAGTTACAGGAAAGAACTAAAACTTTCAATGTTTTGAGAATAATTAACCACAATAAAAGTGTGAAGGGACTTGACATGCAGGGTATAGGAAAAAAAGGATCCAAGTCACAGGTTTTATGAATTACCAGCAGTGGAAAGGAACTGTCATAGCAACTGTGCCCATCTTAAACCAAGAAATAAATGTATCCATATACCCTACACCATTTCTTCCCCAAATTATATTCCCTGTGCCCCTTTTCTTTTCCTTAACTCAGTTGAAAAAACTGTCAATTTATCTTTCTGAAATCAAATACACAGAACAGTTGCTGGCAATGAATAAAATCTCAGCTCTGTGGCGATCTGCCACTCTCATAACCTTTAACAGCTTCATTGATCCTGAAAAACTTATCATTTTGGGAAGTCATTAGCACAAAGAGATATTTATAAAACACCTGCTACCAACTATGCAATTAACATCTAATCATTGACTCAGCATTGTAGGAAGCACTACTGTCTCAGCAACTATCTTTGTGGTGACCCAACCCAAACCATTGCAAAGTTTGAATGCCCTTTCATAGTGACTTTCCTTCAGAAGTCACAAAAGATGGCTGTAAATAGACCTAGGTATTGTTTAGTAAGAGGAACAGTCTTTTAGATACTATACAAAAAACAGTAAGTCTAGACAAATGAGGTACATACCACAGTTGTTATAACAGCATCCACCATTAAAGCACTTCTGACCACCTTAATGTACACAAACAACATCCAGGATTGTTGCAATGCTCACTTGAACATAGACACAGTAAAGAATGCCCAAAGTATTCCACCACATTCTTCTCTCCACAAGATGACTCAGCAACAGACACTTTATAATATCTATCAAGGGAGGGAAAACTGCTCTTAAACATGTCTCAACAAGCTTCCACAATTTATACAGTGCCAGTAGCTGCAGCTAGAACACATCTATAGTAACTTGCCTCCTAGCACGTAGTGATAGGGACAGTCATTGAGGCTAATCTCAGAGCATCACAAATTCTGGAAAAAGAGTGCTCACCGGGACATTCAGTAGTTCCAGGTTTACTAGGAGTGCATTTCCAATGCTCTTCTGCCATCCCCCTTGGCAGTGCCTGGTCCTCTGACAGGGTAAGAAAATAAAGTGTAAGGTTTTCCCCTCAGAAAGGCACAGCTATCCTTAAACTTATTAAACGTATTACCTGCAATTTCTTATATTTAGAGAGAACCCATATTTCTTTCCTGTGAAGAGATATTTGTGCTTAGAAAACACTGTTTTCTAAACATTACCACCATCAGCACCCCTACATCTCAGGTTGAGAAAGCACACTATGAACCTATCTGCAGACAGAGCATGTGACCCACAGAGCACAACAGAACTTCAGAAGCAAGTGTGATAATAAAGAGAATTAGGAAACTTGGTTTTTAAAATAGAAAACTGCAATAAAAGCAAATGGATTGAAAGTCTAATGGTGGGATGAGAATTAAGTATTACAGCCCTGAGCATAAAGATCAAGACAGTAACAGCCCACTAAGCTTCTTTATCTAGAAACAATCACTGCACAAGTGTACCTAAGATGGGATATTTATAAGTCAGGCTATTCATACGCCCTCTATAGCGCTACCCTTCTCTTTCAGGCCATTCTGACCTAACTGCTGTTGACAAAGTATGCATAGCTATTTTCCCCTCAGCTATTCCCATCTATTTTCTTTATGTTCCTGATGAATAGTTCCATTAAATAATTTGCAATTATCACCTGCTTGATGCTGTCTATAAAACACTGCTATTCTATGCCTGCCCAAAGCTAAGCAGCACAAGTTTGCCATGGATTCATGGATTTACCTCAGCTTGTAGCAACAGACACTAGCTCCCAGTTAAAGCCTGGGCTTTGTGCCTTAAAGCTTTCCCAAAAGCTTTTGGGGACACAGCACGTTCAAGGAACTAAAACTAGAACTGAGTAGCAAAATATTGGTCAGCTTCCTTTGGTCAAACTTGACCAGTTTGACCAAAGCTGGGGAATTAGCACCTTTTGACATTTAATTGTATGAAGGAGTTATGTGCATGCCATCCTTAGCAATCTACCAGCATTTTTTAAATCCAATGATTTAGAAATTAACTTTCTGCAGTGAAATGTGCATTAAAAAATAAATAGCTAATCAGATATTAATAAATTTAGGGGCAGGGAATGTTTTCTGGTGTTGGTTTGGGTTTTTTTTGTAAAAAAGTTTTTTTTCTTATTGCTTTTCCAACCTTGGGAATGGACTTCAGTAGTTAACTTCTAAGTCAGCTGCCCAGAGCCTTGCATGGCACTGGAATGCAATTCATTTTAAGACTGTTTCTTCCTCTCTTACTCAAGACAATCACTTAAATCACTTAATGATGGGCAGGGGCTTGATAAAAGTGGAAGGACTTGCATTTACTGTGGCTGCATGATTGTTTAGTCAAGAGGGAAATGTGTGCTGTTCTTTTATTAAAGATGCAAATGTTCACATGTCTGCTTGTTCAGCCAAATATTTAAAGCTGTCCTTCACATGGTCTACTGCTTCCCTCTGATTCAGTCAGAAGACAGTGGCATGTAGCACACTTGTGTCTAAATAGTACATGTACATGATACAAATTTTTAAAAAAAACACCATGATTTAATTCAAAGCAGAAAAAAAAAATAATCAAGTGGTAGCTCTTCCTGCCAGGCCATCTCCTCTAGGAAGACTTCACACATTCCTTCTCCTGCTCAATAGTCTCCTTGGAGGGCAGTGTGTTCTTCTTCTCTGTGTTGGTTTTCAGTACTTCAGAACTGAACTCTGAACTAGTGCTAGACAGAGACTGAATGAGTTTGGTTTATTTGCCATCTTTTAACTAGCTTCAGATTAATTAGCATGCATTTTGACAGTATGGAGTTCTGTTTAATTTCAGAAAATTAAAGAACTAAGTGGCAAAACAGCTTTGCCAAATGAGGGTAGTAGGGTGGTACCAAGTCCTCTAACAGTCATGTTGGCAGTCAGTTCCTATGACATTTAAGACTGTAGAAATACTGCCAGTCTAATTTAACTGTTTTCAGTTTATCAGCTCATTACGTAGTCTCCACCTTCTGTAACAAAATAATCTTAGTTCGGGTTTTTTTTGATTGAAGACACATTTCTGGAAGTTTGGGACAAATTATTCTACTCACTTGGAATTTACAAACACAGAAAGATGTTTAATTGTGTGTGTGATTTTAAAAGTATTTGATTTTAAGATTTTCAACGATTTCAACATTTATTTAATATGTTCAAACAATGCAATTGCCATCACTTCAGACAGGCAGAAGTCTACATTAACTGAACAGGCTTGCTGCAAAGTAACTATTGGCAGGTTTACTCTGCAATGCTCTACTGCAATCACACTACTTTATTTCCCCTACACTTTCGTCAGTGGTAAATAACTACAGGTAATCAGGTAAATAACTACATTGCTGTTATTATCCTCAAGATAGTTTGAATGAGGTCATAAACCATACATATAAATGTATATATTGCTCTTCCTATGCAATTAAGAGTTAGATTACTTCTACATATACCAACAATGACTTCACCGAGGTCTTGGGGACAGGATACAAGTAAAAAAGGTATTCTATTTCATTTCTTTAAGGTAGACTATGTTTAATAAAAAATATATATATTTTCACAGGTTATCATTGAATATGAAAGCATCCAGAAATGAGGACACGACTAGATTTAATATAGGATCATAGCCAGACTTTTTGCTATTATGTCTACTAGAACAGCCTAAGTAGTTGAACTTACTGCTTTTTCCATTTGATTCCTTCTGAAAATATCAATCAAATGAAACAGGCATTCTAATGCATCACCAACTAATGAAAGACACCAGCACAGCAAATACAGTGAAGTATTGGTTCTCAATACATGGCCAGTCTTGTGGTCCAGAACAACGGTGGAAGTTTGCATACATGTAACACTGCAGGACACCTAACATAATTCCAGCTTTGGTAGCTGCCATCATCCTATGAGCTGCACCTGCACAAAGCTGTGCTGCTGGCTCACAATAAAATCTCTAGCATGCAACTGCTGAGAGAAGTATAAACTTCTAACTTCAAAATAAATCTAACTTCAAAACCTATAACACAAATAGCCTAAATTAAGTCAGGAAGGATATACTGAACTATCACGACTGCAAATGCTGTGCAAGCACTCAAATTCCAGAATAAATATGCCACATGTTACAGAATTAGTAATGTCAGTATAGAATGAGAAATAGTGGCCAATATAAGATGCACTGTTAGAGAAATGATTTTTGTTTTTGTAAGAACAATTAAAATTCACACCCAGAAGGGCAGGAACAAGGCCAGACCTTTACTTTGTATTCTCAGTCCCCTGTGCTCCACAATTAAGCTTTAATAGCCATGTGATATTTTTAGCAGTTTTGAATGGACTACTGTTGCTATTTTTACAAGTGCCACCATTAGCCTGCTAAAAGTGTTGGTATGCAAAATGCATCTTTACTTTTACTACTTAGGGTTGCCTCTTTAAATTACTTGAAGAATACAAAGCAATTAACACTAGAGACCAACTTCTACTAGTGTTTTGGGATTTCTTTCATTATATTTGATCACTTATGGATATAAAGCTAAATACAAACAAAAGAACTTAATAGCTACCGATGTTGAACTCCTCCTGGGAGGAGAGGGGCAACACAGATGTGATTATTAAATCTGGGGAAAAAAATTTGTTCTTCACCTACAGAGCATGTCACACCTTGAGATGCCTGCAAGGAAGCCACAATTCCAACAGAAATTGATTAGTTAAACATTAATATAAAACAACACTTTACCAGCTCAGAAGCCAAGACAATAAATTATCAAAGATGAAGCTTTGGGGATTTTTTTTGTTTGGTTGTTTTATTAATCCTGTATTAGAGTGTTTGCCACAACATATTTTTCCCTGTACTGAAAAAAATCAAACAGCCTTTTCTGCCCTACAATCTGTGCAATTGTTTTAATCATGCATTCCCCAACTCCTCTGCTCCCCCTTGCTGTACCTCTCCATACTCCTGCTTTGTTTCCAGCATTCGATGCTACATATCATGTAGAAATACTCCCCTCCTAGTAAGACTTGTAACTCTCTATACTCCACTTGATTTTTACTTGGTCTTTATTACTTTTCCTCCACATCTACTGAAGATTTCTGGTCTTGCTGATGAGGCAGGGCTTTATTCTGCTGTCACAGTGACAAGCAAAGATTCTTTGTTGATCTCCAAGCACTGATAAATAACACCAGAATTAACTCAGCCCATAAAACAATAATAGAACAAGCCACTGTTTCTGATGGGAAGGTCGCCTGTTCAGTAAAGAACAGGACTGAATCTGAGATTGGAATTCAAACATTGAAATCACCTGTTAGATAGAATATTCTAAACATTTGAACATTATATGCTTGTCAGCTGATTCTGAGACTAGAATGTTAGATACTAAGACATTAGTTTAACTTCTCATTTGGTTTTGGTAAGTAGATACACATATCGAGAGATGATTCAACAAATCCAAAATACATTGTGTTGAAAAGTATGCCTTTTACTAGGCCATAAGTACCACGTTTTGCTTATTAAAACTTTAGAAGTGTCCAAATTCAAAGACAATCAGAATCTTAAAATAATCACCAGTCATTGGGACTAAACTATGGCAGTCACCAACTAAAATCTATGAAGCTACACAGCTACATGTTCTACAAATGCAGGCAGCATACCAGCTACATTGTGTTTCCCAAGATTTAGGGGTTTATGAACAGGAACTTTGTTTTACAAATTCAGAATGAAACCCCTGAGATCTCTTGTATATACACTTATTTACCCCTGAGCACCTTCCTCTCCCTGTAAAAATGTCCTGGTTTTGGTTTTCATTATGTTTCATGCTAGTAGCTAGTATCATGCTGTGCTCTGAACTTGGTACAAGAAGAACACTGATAACACACTGCTGGCAGCCATAGTGTCTACAGTAAGCCAAGGACTTTCCAGCTTCTCAGGCCCTGCAAAGTGCACAAGAAGCTGAGAGAACACAGCCAGGACAGGCGACCCAGACTGGCCAAAGGGATGATCCCTACCTATGTGATTTGCACATCACCTGTATAACAACAGTAATTATTAATAATTCTTTTCCTTTGCTGTCCAGTTAAACTGCCTCAACCCAGTTTTGCTTATTTCTTTGACTTTTTTTTTCATTTTATTCCCCATCCCTTTGGAGTGGGGGAGGTAAGAGGTGAGTAGGCAGCTGCATGATCCTTACTGGCTTGGGTTAAACCATGACAAAGGATTAAAGATATTTTTACTAACTCCAGATTTGCCCTGAGAACTAATTAATATTTAGTAAAGTCTTTCCTTTCCTTTGCATGTACCTTTGCAGCTCAAGAGATATGGATCTCCTTGGTCTTATCCTGCTTTTGGACAGTTAATTTCAACACTTCAGAATACAGTACAGATTTCTTCTGCCCAAACACCAGCTTTAACAGTATTTGTTTTGCACTACCATGACAGTTCTAATTTCCTATTTCATCCCAGGGCAGCCACTTTAACACTTTGGTCCACCAGCTAGAGGCCTGGATCTCGGTTAAACTGGTCTTTCTACAAAGACTTCAGTTTTGAGTTTGGTCAGAACAAAAAAACTCATACCATTTCTACCCCTGCTGAGAATTACTGTGGTATTAGTCACTTCTCTTGGCGTCTTTTGCAAACCACAGCATATTACATCAAAATACTTCTCATTCCCTTAAAAATTTTTGCTTCTAATAACCATAGTAAGTAGAAAAGAATAAAACAATAGGGGCAGATTCTATCTCCTATACGTAAAATCATTCATCAGAGCACAGGGTTATGCTCTTAATTTGTTGCTCCATCTATTCTTTCTACTTAAGGATGTTATTCACAGCCTACAATAATTATTCTCTCTTTCTTATGCATACTGACAGTGTTTGCAACTTTCCACAACCGATTGTGAATTGAAAATTACATCAGGAATTCCTGCTTGTATTTCTACTGATAGCACTTGAGGACATGGAAGCTTTTTACTGTGAAAACGCACACAGTAAGTTACTGGATTGCACACATTACATCGAGCAGAGCTTTATTTACTTGATGCATAGTGAGTGTTGAAACAGCACAGCTGGGGAAATATACCTTCCTTTTTGACTGACTGAAAACACCACTTCAAGTGTTTATCTTCAAGTAGTTTAAATATGCATTTTTCAAAAGAATGATCAATAACATAACCCCAGTGTTGCCCAGGATTTTCAGTTGATAACATCAGTAGCAACTCTAGCAGAAACAATATTTGTTTCTCAAGGAGTCACAAGTCAGCAATAGTTCCATAACTACTGTGCAAAACCACTTAAGAACACATAGACTTTTAAGAAAAAAAAGTTTAAACACTTTATGCTTGAGTGGCATGAGAATACTGTCTACTGTTCTGAAATACAGCCAGCGCTCCAATACATTAAAAAGATCATTCAGCTCAGTCTTCACTTCTGAAGAACACCTACTATTAGGACTATCTGATACAGAAGCAGTAGACAACTACTGAGTTTTCTAAGATCATTTTCTTCAGGTAAAGGAGGTCAGGAACTCTCCAGAGGAACAATGAGGTTTCAAGCTTGAAAGGTACATCTTACACATTTACTTTACGAAATTAAAATAATTCAAAAAATAAAACACTATTAGGCAAACTATTAGTATAGAAAAACAAACCTTCAGGGTTTGTTTGTTTAAAAAAAAAAAACAAAACCACACAATTCTGTTATCAAGTTTTTCTACTTCACAGACAGCAAATGCCTGCAGTGTTATGTAAGGGAAGCTTCTGCAAAAAGACACCAGGTTGTCATCAATGCAATTGGCAGTGAAGTTTGACAGACTGAATTCCTTCCTTGAAGTTATATTAATCATGCATACTATATCACACAATTGGGTTTTTCAGGACTTCAAGTGTGTTCACAGCATTGCATACACTTTGCTGACTTTCTAACACTTAGCTTATTGGCAAAAACCTTCAATGAAGTCTTGAATTACTAGCAACTGTTCCTGAAAAGAGAATTTGCAATTTGCACCTGCACCAGAATCCTGATAGCAAGAGTTAGGCTCATCCCAGGAAGGAACATAAGCGTTACCAGCCTGTTGCCAAAACCTCCAATCAAAAAAGCGATTGTTAACTAGCAACAAGAGTAACAAGCTATCAACTAAAAAGGCAGAAGCAAGGACTGTTTAACATGTAACAATTGTTAATATGTTTTCACCAACAGTTTACAAACTTAACAGCAAGCTAGACAAAAGTCACCTAACACAATTTAGAACGTGTTTCAATCATTTATTCAGCTATGACTAAGCTTAAGACTTTGCTAATTAATATTCAATATATACCACAGTTATCTTCCAAGTGTTCCTACTGCTAAAACAACTAAGTATGCTAATCTGAATAAAAAGCTTATATTATAGGTGTGCAACAATAGCAGCAGAAACAGAGCTTCTAACAACTGCTACTATTATTCCCATACTGACATACATCACAGTATGAAAGTCTCCCCAACAGAACATCAACAAATCTAAATATTTTTGCTTATCAAGAAAACACAGACATGAAAGACCTTTCTTGTGGAACAGAAACATTAACCCATTATTATATTTTTATTGTATTTCTTGTTTAAACTTCACTTAGACATGTCAGCATTACCTCCAGATCCTTCCTTTCCAAAGGTTTTTCTGTATATTAAACTCTCCATTATCTGGTCCTTGGATACTTCTATCTCCCAGAATAACTTTAAAACAAGATTCACTGCAGCTTAACTAAAGCTGGACATGAAAGGTTACAGAAAAAAAAATACTCTCAACTATAATCCCAGATGAAGCATCACAGCTATACAAGTAAAGCAACTTCTGCTGAACTGCATAAGATCCTGGGGCAATCAGTGCACATGACACAACACACAGACTATTCTTCATACTATCCTCATGGACAAGTCTCTCAAAGAGAAAGGCATAAACTCATTTACTTCTGCACAGCTATAAAAGGATTGAGTCAGCTGTACCTGTCAAAGGAAACAATAGGTTTTCTCCCAGGTTTTCCAGAGTTTATTAGCTCTAGGAATTCTTTTTTTTGCACACTGCAGATGGATGATATTGTAATTAGTTATGACAGGCAGAGCAGAAAGGTCAGACAGACCGCTCAGGGGAAGGTAGACTTCTGGAGAAAGAAGATAGAGATTAAAAAACAGGGGGAAGTAACAGCCCACCCAGTGAGATCTTCTAAAGCATCCAACTGATCTTGGAATGTGAATCCATTTTATTTCCCACTAAAATTGATGGAAATAACATCTCTATTCCTTAACTTCTATAACAATAAAACTGGCTTTTACAAAGATAAGCTCAAAGAGCTTTCATTGCTTAAAAAAAAAAACCCCAAAAAACTCCAACCCACTTTAGATTGTTTTGCCTGGTTAAAGTTCAATCCAGAAATCCAGAAGAGGTAGCCCAAATGGACACAGCATGAAAGAATGTCTTTCACCAAACCACATATGTGTTCACAGAAGCTGATAAGATGGTGGCACAACCAAACACTGATACAGTTTTTTGTGCAATTTCTCTACTTTTTTCTGTATTTGAAACTAGACACATGCTTACATGAAAAAAGTGTACCATCTATTTTCAGTCCTGTGCAATAAAAATGTCAAGAACAATGCAAGAGAGGTAAAAAGCAAAAGGATGAATTCAATTAAAGTGTAAGATGAAAGTATTAGTCATTTAAAAATAAAATAATTAAAATTTAAATTAGTGACAACAGAGTTTTATACAGGAACATCTTCATGCAATCAATATATTTTTATGCCATTAAAGCAAATTTTCAGTCAGCAGATGTATACATATATGGTTATAAAGTATGTATACTATTGTTATATCCCACTGAACACAAAAAGCTCATCAAAATATGAAGAGATCTTGCTCATTTTCATTTGAATTTCTATATTGGCCAAAGGCATTTCTGTCTGCAACAGGACTGGATTGAAGAGTTTAACCTGGTTCCACAGTAGTTCCTATAAGTAAAAAAAAATCTAGAGGAGGAAACTGAATGTTCTACTGGTTGTAAAAGGGATTTAATTGTTAGTGAAATATGTACTCTTCCTACTTCATTAACCAAGGATTTTCAAACTGGAACAATGCTAACAGGTTGGGAAACATTTGTTAGAGCATTTAAGATCAAGATACTCTGCAATAATATTCAGGGAGATTACAAAGGAGGCAACCCAATAGTATCTCATATTTTTAGACGAACACCATAAATACTAATCCCTTGAATGAGACACAATACATCAGAACTACTGATTTTGTGACTCTAACTCTTCTCTTCCAATTTCAGCTCAGTAACTCTTTTAACTTACTTCCAAGTATGTTTATTTTCAAAAAAGCATCAGTGCACTGCTCCTACCACACTAAGTTATTTTACATGGTAACTCAATGTAACTACATTTTAAAGTGTATATTTAATTAAATTTCACTAAGTAGACAGATCTTTCCATGAATTGTGCATCCAGACTTGCAGCTACAATGCACAACATATTTGTACATCTACTAAAAATAAATGTCTAATTCAAAAATAATTGAAGTCCTCAGACCTTAAGTTCCATCTTAGGTGAAAAGTAGGAAGCACCTGCCAAGGATCTGAAGGAGAAAAGAAACGCATGAAACAGATACTTTCTAGTCCTCCAGAAGTAAAGCTGCAAAAAAGTTACTTCAGACTGAACATCCCCTTCCCTCCCTCATTCTTTTATCATGTGCTCTTTACACCTCCGAGCACAGAACTCTTCTAGAAGTCTAAGTTTCCATCTTTTGGAAATGTCCTGGTTTACTACAGACTATTCTATTCAATCTCTCCTGTTAGAACTGTTGTACTTTGTGTAAATAAAAGCCCTTGAAATAAGGAACTATCAGACCACCTTCTAGCAAGGGTCTTCAGAGGCAGCCTGAGGTAATGCTCCTATTTCTATACTTTTTTGTTACACAGTCTGAAGACTTCCAATCCAGTCTACCCCATTACTGGCAAAAATTAACTGCAATCCGCCACTTTTCAAAGAAGTCACCCAGCCTAAAGCTTTTCTGAGGTGGGTTATATCTTCAGTTCCCAGAACTGTGCTACTTGATAGGAAATACATAAATATTCATGGAGACAGAAAGACTAGAAGACTTAAGACTGCTTGTTAAAATGCTCATCTACTCCCTTTCAAGTGTGATCAACAAATTTCCGGTTTATTTTTGCTATAACTTAACAATTAATGCTGAAGTATATTAAAATATAAAACAACAGCCAGAATGAGGACAAAATACCCCAGGTAGACAGCAGTCCAAGGACACTGCATGTTCTAATAGCAGGAGACTGAGGTTTTTAGCTATTAAGGCAAAGCAACAGAAATCTAATTAAGGTATCTGAAACACATTTGATCTAAATTTGTTTACCCAAAACTGTCTTTTTAGTGGCCTAGTTAGTGTTGCTTTATATGTCTAGTGGCTACAGATGACTCTGAACTGATTTCAAGGACCTCACAGAGCCATTGCTTGAGTGGCATCTCATTCTGGAAAAAGCAGAGGTGAAGTGCATCAGAGATTAAGGTCTAAAACATGCATAAGTAATATTAGACCATTAAAAATTAATTATTATTCTGTTCTCAAATTCCTATTCTAAGATGGCTTCACTCATTACTTTCGATAAGCCAATTCTCTTTTTTTTAAGACTGGGACAAATGCAGCTTTACTTGGAGAGTAATGGCTGAGTCTCCAGAAATGGAGGTTTTCATTTTCTTCACGACCTTAATTCCACTAGGAATACTTAGTATTTCTTTATGGATCCTTGTAAGGGGAAAAACGTAATAAAAACCTCTAAATACTGATTCATTTGTAGAAAGAGCCTCATACAGCTCTCACGGGATCACAAGGAGACAGTGCAGCTTAAGTAAACAATCTCTATCAACACAGCTGAACCATTTGCTGCCCATTCACTTTATACCACGTCTGCAGATTTATTCAGGTTCTGTCAAACTGACACCAGATCTGGCTATCTACACTACCATTTCCAGCCTTTTCTTTTCCCCATCCTTGCCTCACAGTGTTTTATCTTTCATGTATTTATATTATTATATTCTTCTGTTGCTATGACAGCATGAAAATATCACCACTGCCATAAATTAGTAACTGAAGATACTAAAACCAGTGTTTGTCACTTAACTATGCCCTCTCCATTACTATTCCTAAGGAAGATGCAAATTCCTAAGGAAGATGCAAACACCTTATTGTTCTGGTCTCTTTGCTGAAGCATGTGCTCTTTATTTGAGCATAATGATTGCTGCATCTGTACAACAATTATCTCAGCTTTTAATAGGAACAGCAAGTTCTTCATCAGTACTCAAAGGACTCCATATCAGATTATGGTTCACAAAAAGAAGTCTTCTCCTTCATGGACAAGTGAAGTGAGAGAGAAGTTACAGACCCAAACTAGCTTTCCAGTTAAAAAACTCGTCTGACACCAACATGACAATGTTATTTAAAAGTAAAATAGACTTCAAAAATTATCTAGTAAGTGGTACAGGTGAGTAACTTAGGAAACTTAAGAAGAAAATGTATCACAATTATCACTGTGACCAGGAAATTCACAAGCAGCATGTTTTGACCTTGAAAACTGAGAGGTTTAGTAATTCACATGTTCTTGCTCATGTCCTGGCTTCAGCAGGGATATAGAGTAAATATTCTTAGCAGTTGGTTAGTGCTGTGGTTTGGGCTTCGGAGGAGAATAATGTTGGTAACACACTGATGGTTTTAGTTGTTGCCAAGCAGAAAAGGACTTTTCAGCTTCTCACACTGCCCTGCCAACAAGGGGAGAAGGCACCCAAGCAGCCAGGAGGAGACACAGCCAGGACAGCTGATCCAGACTGGTTGAAAGGGTATTTCATGCCACATGATGGCATACACAATATACAGCTGGGTAATAGGTGGGAGGCAGGGCAGCTCTAGAACTAGCTGAACATCACCTTCAGGTGGTGAGAAATTGTGCTGTTCATCAGTTGTTTTGATTATTCTTTTATCATCATTAAGTATGTTTTTTCCTGTCTTATTAAATAGCTTATATTAAACCTTGAGTTTTACTTTATTAGTGTTCTTTTTGTTTGGTTGGGTTTTTGTTGGTTTTTTTTTTTGGGGGGGAGGGATTCCTTTTAAATTCTTTCCTCCATCCTATTGTGAGGGGGAGTGAGCAAATAGCTGCACAGTTGTTTTAGCTGCTGGCCAGGTTAAACCATATCAGCTCAATAGGCTTGCCTCCTCTCATTTGTTTGCATACAAACTTGCCAATTTATATGGGCTTATTTATTAATAAGCTGCACCCAGCATGATTCTGCTGCTTTGTTTTTAATCACCTTTCCCAATAAATTAACTAATAAAGATACAAAACAACACCAAGTAAATAAAGACCTGGAAATAAATTGCACTATTCTAGACACCTGAAAATTTAACAGGAGACTGAAAAGTAGTGGATAAAATTAAACTAATGAGACTATCAGCAGGGTAGATCTTGTACTGCCTTTGTACATCTTCCTAAGGCTAAAGTCTCCACAAATTGCAAATTTCTGTCTACTTGCATGCCAGAAACAGTGAACGCTGTTATGTTGTGGGGTTTGTTTGTTTTACAAAACACACAGGTTTTCTTGCTATCTTTAAAACGCTCTAGCAACTAGAGTTAACTGTTTCATACAGGTACAAATTTGTTGGCCACTAGAAAGGAAAAAAACACAAAAAACCAGATAGTGTTTGACTTGAATTATGCAAGTGGCTTTCTGACTGGGTAGGTACACAAATCAGAATCACACCCAGACTGCTTCACCGCATTCATCATATACAACAACTTAGGTACCAAAGAGAACCTGAAATCCAGAGTGAAGAGAATTACTAGAACTCTTATAAAGGACTTCAGAAGATGAAATAGCTCTTGGAAATAAATAGTCTGGTTTTCATGTTTGAAGCCTTTAACCACAGCAATTTTTTTTAATCAAAAGTCTTGACAAAAAACCCAATCTAATGTAATACAGGTAAATCAAAATGTAAAAAATCAGAAGTAATGTGATACTTTTCCTGCTTCTTTTTTTCAGCTAGCTAAGATACTCCAGCACTTACAAAAGAAAAAAAATATGGATATGATAAAATTACTATGAAATTATAATGGTCTGTCTAAATAGACTAAGCCATCATGCTTTTTGATGACAGGAGTTCTGTAGTAAGTCTACTGAGCAAAACAAGAACAGCAACTAGACACAGCATTGACATAAAACATACTTTTCACACTGCAGAAACAACCAGTTTATCAATGCTGGTAAGGTAGTGAAAGAATGCACAACACTGAGGCTGTATCAGGAGAGCAGGGGCTTGTGAAGAAATCATGCTACCTGAAGCTAGCTTTAAGTTCTCATTTAGTGATGCTCAGACAAGTTTTTTCACATGAAAATAAATAAGTCTGCAGTCCCCTCCCACAAATTGTGCGCTATATGTGAATAACCCAAATACACATATTTTTCCATGAGACTTATGAGAAACTAATCCAAGCTTGACTCAGTCTAAGCAAGAGATCTACATATCTACAAGCACGTAACATTTAGGAACTAGCTATAACCACATCTTTTTACATTAAAACTAGGCATTTTACATTAAAAAACATGAGTGCCTGTTAGAGTCATACAACTAAAGCTTATAGCTATTTTTGGTTTAATTTTGTCTGAGTCCCTATCCTACTGTCAGGTTACGGCTCTATCGCATACTTTTACTACTTGGAGAAAAGCAGGCATCAGATGGGGTAGGGGGAACAGTAAGTAGATACAGACTCCCCAATGGCTCAGCTTGTCATTTTTTCCTTGCCTCAGACACATAGTTATAATTGTGCCGCATTATCAAAAAATTAAATCAAAAATTAAAACTTCAGGGAGCCTGAATGTCTGGTTCTAGTGACACAACACCTAGTCAATATCTATCTCTTCAATTTGCTTGCAGAGCTTGCATTTTACCTCAGCATTTAATAGTTTCCGTGTTGAATTACATTTGAAGTATAAAAAGCCAAAGCTTTGTAAAGCAGACTACATCTCTACACCCCTTGATCCACACTGATCAATTAGACCATCAATAAATCAAATGAATAATGCATTAATATGTTTTTCTTCATTAAAATAATTTTTAAGGAGAGGGAGAATTTCAGGTGCATTAAAAAGCTTATGGTACTACAAAAAGTCAACACAGACGGAGATATAAAAAAAGGATCCTGTGATTAAATTTTCTTCAGATAATCAAGTAACAGACATTTAAAGTCACACACACATTTCAGTTACACATTACCGGTTTTGTAAAGTTCTAAAACCCAGAGACAAAGCACCCTGCTCACAGTTCCTCCCCTTCCCAGAGGGGTTGCAGTTCCAGTGGCCAGTGGGAATGACAGTCTTGCCAGCTCCACACATCCAACACTAGGCATAGGGCAGGGAAACACACAGCTTCTTCCTCTGAACTTCTCACACACATACACACACAGTATGAAGATTCTCAATGTGTATGTCAAACATACACAAATTGGAAATACTATGCTAATGTAAACAGTAATAACAGGTTCTAACCAAACTATTCTGATTCTATGATTATATTCCAGAGAGACAGATTTTTCTAAATCTCCTGTTTGTGTTCAGTTATGTACACAGCAAAGATAATAAGTGTAGTTATCTGATTTGCTATTTTGACATAAAAGTCTACTAGTTTAACTACACTTTGCTCACTAGCAACAAGCCTTGTGTGACCAACTAGTCACTGCCAGGGACCGAAGAGTCTCAGAACAATGATTTAATGCAACTCACACATATATAGATTTTACTGTTTCTGAAGACTGCTCAATGGGTCAAGAGTTAATGCTCAAAAATTATGGTCATACAGACTCTGAGAAACTGCCTTTCTACATGGGCTTGGACAAGTCCTTTCTTCTTGTCCTTCAGCCTGTCACATGTGACATGCAGCAAAATAATACAAATCTGACTGACACACCACTATCTGGGAAAACATGACAGAAGAGCAAGGTCTTCTTATCCTTGTAGCTTAGCTCTTTCCCAGCCATGATGATAAACTGTTATGGAAACAGGAAGATGAAACAAGGGAGGAAAAGGACAAGTGCTTCACTCAGGCTGATTTATAGATGGCAAATGACTCAAATCACACTGAATCATTCCAAACAAAACAAACAAACAAACAAAAGACACACACACAAACACACCCAGAAAAACCAAACACAAACCAAAAATAAAACAACCTCACCAAACATCATACCTATTCTGTGCCACAGGATTATCAGGAATGGGGAAGGAGCAACCAACTCTACATTTCTCACTTTTGGTGATTACTTCAGGGCAAGATGTTTTTCTTTCACAAATTTAAACATTTGATTAAGTACAATGCAGCATTTCAGCTAAAGTCTCTACAGCCACATTTCAGGGACACACACTTTTCCCTTCAAATGCCCTAAACACATTGAAGTATGCAATTAGATTGTTTTCTTTCTGCATGATGTCAGACAAGGTAAAAATCAGGTCTCTGAAGTATAATAAAGTGACCTTAAATCAAAATATACTTTTTCAAATAGCAGGTATAGAATTTCTAATGCTGTGTTTAAGTATCAGACGAAAAGCACATACTCTAAAATTCAGCTCATGCAAGGGGAACTTCTCATTTACGTAAAATTAAACATAGTTTGGTATTTATAGAGTAACAGACCTCAATGGACTCAGAAGTCTTTGTTTTAAAGAAGGAATGGCTCAGGCCTTCTGCAGCAAAGACACTTTTTTGACATTTGTTCATTCACCTCCTCACCTGAGTGTCAGAATTTTCAGTCTGTAGGAAACATGCTACATCTCAAAAATCATAGAAAGGTTGTTTCAGAAGTATGTTTTCTGCAAAACTTTTCTGCTGGTGTCCACACATGTACCTGTAAGGTACTCATAAGCGTGGAAGTGATGGCTATGAAATACTTCTTTTGAAAACTAACACAGTTAGAGCCATAAAGAGATCCAAAAAATATGAAGGGACAAAGAATGATTAAGTCTGAGCTTTAATTACAACATCGGGGGGATGTGTGTGTGTGTGCAGAAATCAAGAGGAGAATTAAGATATTATTTCCAATGACATTACTATATGAAAAAAAATCTTATCNTTTTTTTAAATTCATTGTAGATATTCTGCCTAAACTTAGCTTAAGATAAATCCAGCTTAGAGTAGTTCAGAGGAATTCAGCCTTTTAGCCAAGCACTGTCAATCATTTTAAATAAGTTTAAAACAATTTTTAATAACTTCAATTACTAATAGATTTCAGGGACCAGTTAGCCTTTATGGCTAATTTCTTTCAACTCTTAATTTGCTGTTCATAGAACATAAATAACAATGTATCTTCTTTATTTCAGCTTTATTTTTGCATATGGTCTATGGGTATTCAGAGCAAGATTTCAGTTTAACGTACATAAATTTGCCCACAACAGGATGTAATAAAAAAAAAATTCAAATCAGCATTTATTCAACACTAAAAACAAGGTAAGCTAAATACATGGTACTTCCACAGAATCTTTACCACAGGAGATTACTCAGTGTCCATTTGGTTCTGCAGCAAGACTACACATAGTTCAAAAAGCAAAAGATGAAACCCAGACAATCTTTTTATAATGCTGGACCACTTATGTTCCCTGAATTAACCACTTAGTTGGGAAATAACAGAATTACTGTAATAGAACACAGTGTTTTCTGTAATCATATATCGTGCAAGCACTTTGCACATTTTAAACACAGACTCCAGCTCTTCCATTCTGCTACTGTATCTGGCTTTTAACTGCCACATTAGAGCATTTCACATGCTTTACAAATCACAGTGCACAGGGAGACTTCAGAGGTCTGTCTTCTTTGGTTTGAAAGTACAGAAGATAAGCCTCCCTGGGAAGTATGGAACTACACTTGGTCTACAACAAAGCACTACCTTAAAAATATGCTAAAGAAAATTGTATGTTTACTGCTTTGAAGCCACAGCTAGAAGTATTCATTCAGGGTAGTCCTTGACTAAGCAGTAGCATGGGTCATAAGCAAAAGCATTTGACATTTACATCGGAGTGATGTAGATCTGGCTCTCTATTTGAGAAAACTCCTCCTCTATTCAAGTTCCTTAAACCATTTTTATCCACTCTTCTAGTATTACTGGTGTCATAAAACGGTCAATGGATGACCTAATGGTCACCTTTGCCTTACTGTAGTGAGGTGCTCTCTTATTTAAAGCTAGATGCTTTCTCCCCAAAAGAGGTTGTCCTTCACTTGCAATATTCAGCGATCGCTTAAACTCAACATAATTTTTACATTATTATTTGACATAAACTCAGCAATGAATTTATATTAAAAGAAATATTGATATTTATCTTGGATGGATTTCATTAGGACTTTCTTTTTTGGTAAGTACTTCTTGGAGGCTTATACTGACTGAATGATCCTTAACATACAAATGCACCTAAAGGCAACTTCTTAGCTGGCATTATATTAAAGGAATGGAAAACAGTATACAGTATTACAGGCAGCTAGATGCAAACAAATAATAATATTTATGTTCAAGATTCAAATAAAACTTCAGTTAACATTTAATCTTATAACAAAAACATTTTTCTGAATGAAACTGTTCTGTCATAATGTGAAATGAGGTTCCTCAGACTTCTAGTGCAGAAGTCTCACCCCTACACATTTGAGGTTTCCAAAAAAAATAATGAAAAAATAGTTATTTATATACAGTTAAAGACAAACTAATTGCTACACATTTGTTGTAACTTAGAGAATACATTTCTGGAAAGGCTGAAGGACAGTATTGAGAAGAAAAAAAAAACAAACAACCACACCACAGGGAATTGCTATTAGAAACCTGACCCAAACCAGTAGAATTAAAATCCACCTTAAACAAACAAAACAAAAAACACTGAATAAAAGCTACACCTAAACCACTTGTTTTTAAACATATTTGAAGGAAGACTACTTTGCACTGAAGGAAGACACAAAGTTCTCTAACATTCTCAGACACAAGTTGTGTTTTCACAAGGCACTGACTTGTGAAATCCTTCAGCCAAAATAATAAATGTATCTATTGGGCCTCAAGTTGGGGAATTTTTGGGGTTTTTTTTTAATGTTCAATCCTGGATACGGAGGGATGTTATCCATATGGATATCACCCCCACTTCTGCATAAAGATGCTTCAGACCCAATGTCAGGGATTTCTGTGGAACAGAAAGACCTTGCGCTTGCCTAGTGCTCCTGGTGCTTCTTTCCAGTCAGGCACTGACATACTTTGTACCTGCAGATAATGAAGTGGGGAGGGAGAGGTTCCTTTGAGTCATCACTGACTGTCTCCAGAGTCCCAGCAAAGCTGCCTGCAATGTGTCTGGACCCATGTCTGGATAAAGACATTACCCTTTTCAAAAGGAAAGTCAATGTCAATTACAGCTAAACATACACATTTTTTTCCACAACAAATTAGCAAACACTGGTCATCTGGATTACAGAAGAATCAGACCAAAAACAAATCCACCAATGTTTTTTCAGCAGTGCATAGACCAATTAATCTTTCAATCCATGCAAAAAGTCTTTCTTGCTCTTCATCTTAAATATATATTTATGTGACTTTTTATTTAACTGTGTGTATATGTAGGATAAGTTTCACCTGTGTTGATTTGAGATGCCTTAGATAAAATACATGACAAGAGCCGACTAACAGGCCATAAACACCATTTTAAGACTTGGCCTGTGCAGCAGAAGCTGCCTGGAATCAGCTCAGTAGTCCTGGTTTCTAGCTGAAGTTTCTAAACTTACTCCTTGCAACACTGTATCATGCCAAACAAATTAAGACCATGACAGCAGAGACAGTAATTTAGTTTCTTCTTCTCTAAAGGTGAAATTATTTGATCGTTGTATTTGGCAACACCTTACTCAGCAAGAGCTATCGCTCATCAACACGATGACATTCACGGTAAGTAGGACCCAGAGGCTAACACAGTGACACTAACAGCACCTCATTCTGGTTCCAAGGGCTGAGAAGGAGTCACTGTAAATTCTATACTGAGATAAAGTCTTTTTTGTTTGCTCCCCCCACTCCTCCTTAAAAGCCTGCCTGCCCTTCATTAAAGTCTCCAAGAGTTATGAGCACCCACACCGAGATTAGAATATGCCCCAAAGTCCACAAATTCACCAAGCAATGAATTGGAATGTGAAAGGGGACAACAAAAGGAAAAGGTAGAATCAAGCAGTGATTGGACAAAAGTTTGCCATAACAACCCCTACTTAGCAAATTCTCTGCCAAGCAATTTATATCCACAAGAGGTACATTCCATTCCCTTAGCCTCCAGTGTCTTTTAAAGTTAAAACTTCTTTCTTGCTGCAGTTTACGGCACATTTTTACTATGTGTACTTAGGAAGCAAGCAAGGCTGACTAAACAGATTTCCTCCATGACCTTTACTACTGTCGGCTGAAAACAATTTAGTCCATTTTAAGTCATTTGAGAGCACTGTAAACATTATCCAAGGGGCTTAGGAATGACCGCCTAAACCATGACCTTTCAAGCTGACAGATGACAAAAAATACTCCACTTTAAACCATTTTAAAAGATATGATAAAGGTCTCATCCTGCTGAAACAGAAAGGAATTTTCCTTTTACCACTACAGAATAAAGATGATTTTTGTTCAATTTAAGATTGGGGGCAGTGGGGTGTTGGTTGGTTGCTTTGTTTGTTTGTGGGGTTCTTTCCCGTGTTTTTTTGAGAGTGGCACAGAAAAATGAGAGAAATAACCTAACATATTCAAGGTCCTTTCTCTCTTGATTAAAAGCTTCATCCATTTAATTAATATAAACTAAGAACTGAAACAAAGGGGGTAAGCAAGCAACCAAGAAATTTAAGCCATGCATAAACAAGAAACCTTACACTAGAAATACTTTGTCTGAAAACAGAGAAAGAAAAAACTTTATCCAAGCCAATTTTACTAAAACTTTGCACAGATACCTGGTTTTGAACTCATTCCTACTCAAAGGAAGCTGGATGTAACTTATCTCTTCTCTTTCTTGGTTACACTGGAAGTCAATGCAGTGATCAGTAAATCCAGAGCTGCAATCCAAAAGCTATTATGTTGTGCTTTATGTTAAAAACAGAAGTCTAAGTTTGTGATGCTGGCTCTGTCTCTTGGTCCACTAACAGTTCACTTGGCTCTAATAGTACCCTTGCTCCAAAAGGATTGCGGTGCTCCCCCACTGATAAAGTACATTCTTGGCTCACTTCTGGGACAGCAACTAAATTTCAAAGTCCTGTAAAAAGGTGATGAGCACTCAAGATTTTATGTGTAGCAATTTATGGGCTTCAAAAGTACTTAAATATACTCTGTTCTGGAATTTGACCACACAGATGCTCTGAATCTAGCTTTTGTCATGAAAAAATAAAAGGCAAGGAATAGGATATACCTCAAATCTTGAGTGTACTACAGACACCTGGATCTCACCTTAATCTCTCAGCAGCATCACTGGGTTTAACGGTCACTGAAGCACCCAGGATTTTTCTTCCTCAAGTCAGATCTTCCCTACACTCCCTGACCTCCTAGAACTGACCTTCCCAGCTCCTACACTGATGAGGCACAGCCACATGCTCTTTATTGTCTCAGAAATGCAAATTGCTCTCAAAGATATACAAATCAATGCATTCTATTAACAGTATCATCCAGAGTTTACTTTGAATAACAATCAATTAAAAAAGGACACCATACTGTCAAATGCAGTACTGTGAACTAGCACTGTGGCACATAGTTAACTGAGTATTTCAAAACACTATTAAATACTTAGTATGAAGTATGAGTCATACACTGGAATCCTTGGGGCTCAGAATGGGAAATGAAGAGCCTAAAACAGATTTAACTAACATCTAAGTAGAACAGAATACCTGCAATGACTATGCACAAACTCTTCTGAAGACGATGATCAAGACGATCTGGAGGGCAAAGCAAGCCAATACATGGCAGAATCAAAATAAAAGATTATTTTTTCCACAGGCAATTTTAAGATAGGGTATAAAAAAAAAGTCTAGTTCTAAATGTCTCACTGGTCTAACACTAAATGCAATACTGCAAACATAATCATTCAGATGGAGAATATTCCATACATCTCTGTGTAAAGAAGCAAGGGACAATTAAGCCAAGAAAACCCTCCAGAAAAGTCAAACATTACTCTTCAACATGAACATGACACTTCTGAATACAGATTTACTGCATATGTACAATGAGTGCAACTAAAACAGCTTCTCTAACTGCTGCTTTCCCACAGGAACCAAGTCATGCTTCTTGTGATTGGAGTTACTATGTGTCTTGAGCAGTCTTGACTAAGAGTTTACACTATCAGTACAAAAATGAGGGTCAGTGAGTAGTAACATCAAGACAAAAGTCCATCTAAGCTGTAGAATCAAACACTTCAGTCCTCCCTTCAGGTGTGTTTGAAATCAGTCTAAAAAGCTAGGCAATTTTTGTTTTACTTAAATAAGCAGGAATTTATTAGTGCTTTCTTGTGTTTTTTCTTCCTTTTTGCATGTTATTGAATAACAACATCTAATTGGTGGCCTTTCACAGCCAGGGTACTGCCCTCCAGGTTAAGATCTTGAAGTCAAACATATCTACCTCGTGGGAAAAGACTACATTGTCATATTTTGGCTACTTCAGAGCACAGGAACACACTGCTCAGGAGCTCAACTCTATGCAGAGGAGGGTCTAGCTTAACAGAAACATCAGAAAGAATCTAAAGAAACCTACAGTACACAATTTAATGTTGTTATACATTCAGCAGACTTGAAACAAAGGGGTATGATGTTCTTAAAAGCTCAAAGAAACCTCCGAAAATCAGATTCAGTGCCTAGTTGAGCTAGTGGATGTTCTGAGAGGAACATCAGTGGAAAGAGAAGCACAACACTTCTAAAGCATAAACTGCATCCAGCACACAAAAGTTCCTGACTGATTCTATTTGTCATTCTCTCCTTGTATACAGACTTTTGGATAAAACCACGCATATAAAGTTAATTTTCCTTTTTCTTCATTACTGTATACTGGGTTTTTTCAAGCGAAAAAAAATAATATAAAGCTCAAGTAAAAGCCAAGTATGTTTACACCATCACTTCATTATATTGCAAAAATAGATGGGTATAATAGCCTTATCTAGAGTGGGAGAAAAGTTTGTATTACTTGCCTCTGGTTCATATCAAGTCACCACTATGTGGATGATAGACCAGAGAGACATCATACTGTCATTAACAATAAAAATGTAGCAAAAAAAAAAAAAATTATTGAATTACATAACATAGCCATTTGATCTAGTAGGAATTAGCCTGCCAAAGTTTGACCTTCTAGTTTCTGACATGTAACAGCTAACTGTTTATTTAGCACTTGAAACACAATTTTCTGTACCTAACTCACTAAGAAACAGGTACTGTGGACCTAATCATTCAAGAGATGCTTTTGAACTCAGAATGTAAAAAAACCATAATCTCACAAGCTTTTCAGTCCAGAAGTGACCAAGTTATCTAGTCAGACATTCTATGAGTCCTTTAAGCACATAAAGCACTTCAAAGAAATTACAGCAAGAGACACCCAATCTGCATTCCCAGAAATATTTTCATCACATATCCCTAAGTAATCAGTCAGTATGGAAGAAAACATTTTCAGCTCAACTTGCTAAACTAGCTGAGAACTCTGGATAGAAAACTCTACTCAATTCAGGCAAAGACATACAACACAAGGACATAGACAATGTAGACTTTGACATCACAGAGTCAGATAACAAGGCACAAGATTTGTTAATGAGAAATTTGACTCTGTAAGAAAATACAGAAGGTCAGCAAGATCACTGATAAAACTACCATCAGTGCTGCTATAACACTAGCGGTTCCAAGTATGGTAAGGTTTTATAATGATGCCCAACATCTTCAACATGACTCCAAAGGGGGTGCAGAGAGCATCCTTTAATCATTTTCATGCTCTTGTACAAGAAACTGGTACCATCACAAGCCTTTGCAGGTGAGGACAACAATCTTGGCATGCAGCAGACTAAGAAATTCAGTACAACAGGTAAAGAAGGTGTAAACTTATTTCCATCTCTGACATGCGAGTTGCCAAGACACACAGGAAATAATGTGATGTGCAGCCAGTGCTGCAGCCATGTGAACTTGCAAGTCCTCAAAAGCATCAAAACAAAATGATGCACCAGCCTGCCATTGTCAGATGCCACAGTTATACCCAGTACCAAGTAGAGAGCAACATCTAAGGATACTATTCTACAGGTCTCTACTCAAAATGGGCAAACAGGAAGTAGCTGTTCACTAGTCCAAATTTGGTCTTTTCACAAATAAAATGCCTCAATTTTGAACCACAGAGGAAGTTCTGAAGCAGAATGCTCATTAAAAACAAATATATCTAATTCAGAGCCTTAAAAACATATGAAGTCCCAAACAAAATTATTTTGTTAGAGCCTTAGGCAATACAATAGAAAGGATCATCACAACAGCAGCCTCAAAACTGTAACAACTTCCTGTTCATGTAAGTCAACTGAACATTTGCTTGCTATGTTTCTTTTTTTTAGTTGTTTCCTGGAGCAAACTTGCTAATATAAATGACACAACACTGAATGGATTTCAGGCTCCATAACACTATGGACAGTATTTAGCAACTATTTGGTCTTGTCATCTCACAGAAAACAATATTAAAAACCTTCTGGTGAGTACTCTATTACAAATTAAAACTTTATAACTATCTGTCATAAAGTTTTAATTGGTAATAGAACACTCACTCTGGATTATTTTTAAAATAAAGAAAAAAGTTTAGTATAACCACTAGGAATAAACTAGAAATATACAATAAGATACTACTTTACTTTGTGTAATTGCAAAATAAGTTTGAAAATACAACCACCAGTAATACTTCAATATTCACTAGAAATTCTGCTATGCAGATTTACTCTGTACTAAGATACTACATAGTTACACACTATAAAACCCCTAACAGAGAGATAAAAAAAAATCCCCATTTAAATCATCTTGTTCCTTTTAATGTTATTTAGTTTGATACTGTAACAGCCTTTGTAGTAGCACCCTGTTGTGTGTGCTGTCTAAAATATTCTACTGTAGCCTAATCAGCTAAACACTCTTTGTTTAAGTTCTAATCTCTTCCAACTTTTTCCTAACTGCTGAACACCTGCAGAGAGCTCCCATAGTTATCTTTGTGACACAGAAACATAAAAGATGAAACATGGTGTGTGTGTTATAGAAGCAGTGTATACATGACAAAAACCGCAAAGGAGTGCCAGACTGTCCATTTACCATTGGATTCTTCCTGTAACTCATCTTCTGTTCAAGTAAACACACGATATAGTATTGAATTATTGTTTTGTTAGACATCAAGTGAATAAAATGATGTGTCCATTCCTGAAATACTTAATATCATCTATTTTTCTGTTCAAATGAGTGAAAGACAGGTAGAAGTAGACTTAAGAGTCTTTTCTTGCCTTCAACACATACTTGATTTCCATTGTATCACATATGTTTTCAGGTTTTAGTTCCATTACCTTTCTTACACTGACCATTGGTTCTTCCTGTGCTGAGATCCAAGTACTTGAGTAGAAGCATTCTGCCGTAAGAGCAGAATGAACACAAACACTTCTGTAGAAAAGCTTTATCATCTTGCACATACTCTACATAACAGGATATTGTAACAAACTTACTGTTACAAAACATGCAGTACCTTGAGGGCTTTCAAAAGCATGTTCTTTTTTTGTGTCATACCATTTTGAGCTATTTTATATCTCCTCAGAAACAGCACCTAAAATGTCCCTTTTTTCCCCTCCCCTCTTTTGATACATGAGCACTGCCAGATGACTCCTCTGCTTCCCCCACCCTCTCAAATAAACCATGTTGCCCTGAGCTGCTCTCCACACCAGTGCAGGTGCAGGAGGAAACACCACAAGTGCACTGGGCACAAATACAAGAGCACCAATGCACAAAAATGCTGCAAAAAACACTGCAGATAGATACAAAACAGTTTGGTGGGTCTTATCCTACAAAATTACTCCTGTTTCTTAGGCAGCTTAAGCCTGATTGAATTCCATTTTAAGGAATGAAAAACACTAAAATAATTCCTATCGTTCAGTTCCTTCACTAAAAATTGATTCAGATTTTACATTTTAAAGTTAATTGTTTTTACTCTATTTCAGAAATCTTCTCACTTATGACCATAATTTCTTAGAAAGGTAATTCTAGATCACAATTAGACTTCAAAAGGGGTAAATAAGATCTGTTTCCACATTGCTAGAGTTTTCTACCAGGTCTTAGTAGCCTTCCATGCAGAAATGTGATTGATTCACCCCTGCCCACTTCTCCTTGCTTGCTTTTTTGTCCAGGAATTTCACATTATATGAACCACAGAGAAAAAATTCAAAAATTTTAAGAAATGAAATGATATCTAGAGAAGTTGCAGATCACAGATGGCAACTGTTTGCTTGGTTTTTAAGTTTACATTTAAGGGAAGCATTCCTTAATCAGCTTACATTTCATTTGTTCATTAAGACTCTGCAATATTACTGACTGGGATGTGACTTGAGGGAAACTCCACTCGTAGGAAAAGTTTCTCCTTTAAATAGGAAGGGGATTTCTTTTTACACAAGATCCCCTGTGTAAGTTGTGCAATATGAGCTTTGCCTGATGACAGAACCTTTACCATGTTTTTGAAAAAAATTTGCAAGAGACTGAAAACCTGATGTTACAAATAAAATGTCAGGGAAGATGGGCTGCTCTAACATTAGAGATAAGCCGGGAACTGAGGGTGATCCTAACACAGGCAAGGGCAGTCTCACCAAATAGGAAAGAGTTCCCCAAGATCAAACAGGGCAAGGCTTGAACAGAGACAGCTTCTGCACGGCCCAGACAAGGCAAGGTCCAGCTGTATCCCGGGGAAGTAGAAGATGGGGCCAGAGATAGGGCTGGAGTGCAGGCTACGACACAGTTCAAACTTCCTCCTGGAGACAGAACCAGAGATGAGACTCAGCACTACACACAGCAGAGCTCCAAGGTCCACCCAAGAGAAACAGCAGGAGACACAGCTGGGTCTATCTGTGAAACAGCACAGGGCTCCGGACTGACAGGCAGAGCGTACAAGGTACATGGGCAAGAGGCAGCCCCAGGTAAGTTTGGTCAAGGTAATTAGCACAATCACAGCTCTGACACAAACCAGGCTATGCTCCAGCCTCTATGGAGCTGTTTGATTAAGAACTGTACATGTACCAGTGACTGTTGCCTATTTCACAGGCTCACACACTAACATCTGTTTCAGTTTAAGCTTGTATCAGATTGCATTATGATGATTTTAACTTAGAGGTCTTTGGTAGGGCCCAAAAGGAGCATAAGGAAATACTTAGCTCAAGAACAGACAATTGATCAGTTGGAAATGGAAATAAATTACAAAACTGTATAGGAAAGCAAATTCCAAGGAATATAATTTAACATAAAAAGGACCAAACACTCGTCATCACATGAAAACATGACTCACCCTCCACTGATATTATCTTGTTAGCATTTAGCCTGAAGAACCACTGAGGAAGCAGAGTTAGTCTGAAGTTTTAAAAAACATGGTATTTTAAAATGACAGAAGTGTAACTGCAGTTGACTAGCCATTATAATGGTTGCACATATATCCAGGATTTTCTGCCAAATGATTGCCTGCAACAAGGAGTGAGAATGAGATGAAGTACCAGATGTATGGACCCCATGAAAATATTAATCAAATATATAGATTTCCCTCTCTCCTCAGGCAGAAACTGTACATGAATCTGATGACCATGTGAAATATAGTTATTGTACTAAGACAAGAACAGGGTAGATGTAAAAGAAAGGCTATAAAGAGGATATCTGAGTACAGATACCCAACACAGTATATATAAGGAAAGAGCACAATAATCACTGACTGCAGCTGACTTCCATGTGGAGAAGACAGTGACTCACAGAACTCCTAGCCACAGCACAAGTGTCAAAACAAGAAACATAAGATCACTTTGGCGGATCCCAAGTGCTGTTCACTCGATATGATAATCCCTGTCTTCACAGAAACCAATCTGAGCTTGCAGAAGAAACTTCCTAGCTAAATCCAAATCCCTGGCCAAAACTCTTCCGTGTAAACCCTTTGGTCCCCTTACCCTTACAGCACACTGTAAGGCTGTTACACTACAATAGCCTTTCATCACAAATTACTCAATTGCTTCAGTCATTAATAAAGGATATTAACAAAAGACATTTTGGAGACTTAAGAGGAAAAAGATACCCTGTAAGAAAGATACAAGAGAACTAAAATAGTTTATCTACACTTTTACAAAGCTTCAGAGACATAGCCCAATATAAAGAGCAAATCTACAAAGTTACCTTAAAATATTAGAGTCACTGGAGTGGATTAATAAAAGCAGATTTCAAATCAAAGGAGACTTACAAGTGGGAATAGTTCTGAAGGAATGCAGCAAGTACAGGAGTGCCACAAGAATCAATATAAAGATGAATACTATTCTTTTCACTCTCTCAAGATTTATACACTGCCACATGGACTGTAGTGACAATATTCACTTAAAGTACAAAGAAGGGGCAGTCAGCATTAAGCAGTAAGGTTACACGATTCATATGCATAGAGGGTTCACAGTAGTGTGAAGGGGACAGTGATGGAAAACAAAAAGGTACGTAACATTTTAATGAGTTATATCCTACAGAGATGTGCAGGAAGAAGATCTTTTCTCAGAAACAATCATATCCTCCTCCTTTCAACTTGGATATTTGGTACAACTATTACCAAAGGGGAAGAGCATTTTGTGATACATTTGTGAAGCTGCGTTTGTATCAGTGGTTTCTTTGTTTAAAATAAACAGATACTAAGTCTGAAGCATATAATACAAGAATAAAAGGAAGTAGATCAATTTTGTAGCAGAATACCAGAAGATCCCTGATGACAAGAAATAAGAATGAATATTCTTAATGAGAATGTGATTTATCTATGAATCAAGCTGAGAAGACAGAACATACAGGCAATACCACCTGCCCTGCCTGCGCATTACACCTTTGGTTTCACAGGAGTTGGATAATCATTATCATCCTGGATGGGATTTTCATTCATATTCACAACTTCTGAAGCCATTAATATCATGCTACTAGCCATGCTACCCTGTACATTGAGGGATCCACATAAAGACTTCTGAAGGACTCAACTGTATTTAACATCTAAGTTATTCACTCTCCACATATCACAAACTTAATCTTTTAGAATGAGAGCTGTTATTTAGTTAGATGCACTTCCCCTTATTTCCACCTTCAGGCATTTTCTTTCACCCTCACTACTTATAACTCAAAGTTAAATCATCTCTCCTATTCAGCACCAAATAATTATGAGCTCGATCAAGTAGTTGAAATCAGATTTGTAAAATTCACCCTTAATATGAAAAAAAACCCCTTTTAAGCCCTATTTACAAGTCAGTAGCTTGTTTAGCTTCTCATCCTTCCAACTGAAATTTCAATGCCCAATACTTAAATCTTTAGCTGGAGATTTCACTGAGCCACTAGATTTCATTCAGATAAGCCCAGCAGGTACAGGCACTTGTTTCAAGTCTACCAAGTTCAACAGTATTGAAACATGCAGTAAACAGAGACATAAATACATAGTCACCAATAACAAAACATATTTTTTTCTATATAGTCAAAAGTAAAATAGCATTTTCAGTGACATGACTTCACAACTTAAAAACGAAAGGAATCATTTAGATGTTTCACACACAGCACAGACAGAAAAAGACATTAATCTAGACATGTTGATTGCAGGGCATACATGGGTTAAAAAAAAAAAGAGAAAATCTCCACCCAATCATTACCTAAGCGATGTTTCAGAAGAGAAGAATTAAAATTCTAATTAAAAATTACTAACTCCCATTTCAACCAATCTTATCCCTTTATTTGTCAACCTTTCAAACACTGCTATCAGCCACGAATGACACCTAATCTTCAAACAGCTGTAATTACAGCAGTGATTTTGTAAGGGGGTTCCAATCCGCAAGTATTTCACTTTTCAATTAAAATTCAAGGAAAACGACAATAATTCCACAACACGCTGGCGATCACAAAAACACATCTTCCGTTTGTTTTTCTTTTCCCTCTTACTAAGCATCACGCTTTCAGCTGGCGAAGTATGAGTGATTAATTAGGCAGAGAAAGGCCCGTCTCCTCTCTCAGTCAGCTCCTGTTTGAGCCAACATGCAGTTTAACTGCAGCAAGGAGGAGATCCCACTGAACAGGAGGCAGGGATATAGCCAATATATATGGATGCTGGCTCGCTCAACAGCCATGCTGTTGTTCTCTCAAACGATCACAAAGGCTGACTGCAGGACCTCACCCTCAACCCCGCTGTTTCTTTCATTAGCTGAGAAAGATAATAGGAAGCCCCAAAGCCCAACAGACGTCGCGTATGGAGCAGTAGCTGAAGGCAGCGACCCGCCAAAGCTTACCACAAAGACCATGATGGCACCTGAACACACGCACGCCCACCAAAAAGGAAGACCACGGGTTGTGGGGGATGAGGACGCCCCACGTACAGAGAAACACAACCAACACCGGCGGGGACATGACTTTCAGACTTGGTTAGGCACAACAAAACAGTGCGGACCGAGTGAACCACACCTCTGGTGAGCTGAGGGCACTCAAGCAGCAGCCGAGTACCGCAGCACTGTGCTACGGCGGCTGGGACAAGGCCCAGCCACCCTCTTGCGCGTTGAGATTCTACCTCCATAACACCGCAGCCGATAAACAACTCCCACCCGCTTCGGGTCGCTGTGGGCAACAGGCAGCGTGCGGAGCGGGCTGGCCCCAGCGCCTTGGCAACAGGCTGGGCGCGCGCCTCCTCCCCCTCCCCTGCAGGTGGCGGAAGGTTCTGGAAAGCGGGAAAGGGATGGAACTAGATGCCGCCTCACAGCGCCACTCTGCAATTACCTTCAGAGGCAGCAGCTGGCGGTCGGCAGTTTTAGTAGTTTCTACATGGGTGAGGCGGGATCTTTGGGAACCCGTATCAGTACAGGTGAGGTTCAGTCTTAGAGTGGTAAAATGTTTGGTCACACTTTTAGATATCAGAGCGTTGAGCCTCCCTGTTCACCTGATGCCCCATGCCACTGCTCTGTGCTCCCCTCTGAGCTGCTCTCAGTGATTCTCAGGAAAGAGGATGACAGAGAATGATTAAATGTGCGTGTTTAGGAACCATAAGTTTCCCAACAATTAAATATGACCATTATAAGCTTTTTCTAGTAGTAGACTTCACATCTTTTAATTATTTATTAAGTAGAGATGAGCTAGCTAACCCAGATATTAATGAGATTCAGGGCTTGTGAACTGTGGTGCCTGACAGGTTGTGACTATACAACATATTTTAATAAAGCAGAGAATGCATTTGGGTGTGCACTGCACTGACCCTGACCTTGCCTCACAAACCTCATCTCCTGGCTTCATTCTGGACAGACCTCCTCACATGGGGCTTCACTAGCCTGTGGCTGACATGGTCACTGTCCCCAGGCCTGCTCTGCTCACCTTGCCCAGCTCCTCTGGGGCTGCAGCTTCCAAGGAGGACCCTTCGGTTCCTTGTCATCCTGGCTGCCTCCCTATACAGCACGACAACCCTGCCACCCCCAGTGTTGGCCCTGTCTTGGTACGTCTGTGACTGCAAAGCTTCAGGGCAGAGCCTGACCTTCCATTAGCCAGTTTAACAACATGAGCTCAAGTTCAGCCATCTACCCACCATGTTTGCAACAATCCCATGTTTATCCTGTAAGTGCTACCTTTATTTTTGGGCCTAGATGTATGGGGGTTATTTGTTATAATAGATGGTACTTGTTTGAATTCACCTCAGTGATCTGGATCAGTGACCTGGCCTCTTCATTATCTGTCTTTGTGTAATCCACAGAAATTATCTTTGATGATTTGATGTTTTCTTCTAGCTCATTGATAAAATGTCAAGCAGTGAAGGACAAACAACCAATTACATTAGGATCCTATCAGAAGAACTTCAGCTGGATGACAGTATCTCTATGACTTCTCAGTTATTAAACCCTTAAAGGTATTGTCTTAATTTCTTAGTATATCACCACCTAGAATTCACTTATGAACTACTACAAAAATAATAATTTACTTTTAGGAATTTACTGAAAGCGTTCTGATTTTTAAGCCAATCCAATAATACTGGCACATGAAAAACCCCACTACTCTGTTTCTGATTTTTCTGTTTTTATAGCTAGTTGCAAATTGATCATGAATTTCTGACTAACTATGAGAAGCTTGTGATTTCTAGCACAGGTGAATATTACTGTCTTACTACTAATGTATAATAAAAAAGTAGTATTACACTATATGGAAATTTGCATCAGTTACTCTTTTAACAGAAGCCTGGCTGTGCAAGTTAACAAAAGAAGTTTCAAAGACTTTATGTAAGAGTAAGTAAAATAAAACTGTATTATTTCCAGTGAGTAGATAATACTTTTTAATTTGGGCTGAATTGATTTGATTTTCTCTGAGGTTAGTATGGTAAATGCAGTTTTCCAAAGAATGAGGGAACACTCGATTAATAGTTATTTCTGTGTTATGACACGAGAGCATTATTTTAAATAAAGTCAGGGAATAAGGTGGGACACAGGTCTGACCAAAACAATGCAATTGCCCTAACATTGTACTTAAATAGAATTCCCTCAAATTCATTAAGGGTTATTTCCAAGTTGACAGTTTAACGTCCCCTTAAGGAGTCTGCCTAAAGTATCTAAAGAGTCTGCCTAAAGCATCTTCTATAGAAAAGGCCGTGATCAACCCAAGATCTTCTAACAAGAGACAGAGATGTGGAAAAGGGCACTTAGAAAATCCCAGATAGGAAAAAGGGCTGATCATGAGCCTACTACATCCCATTATAATAATGGGGAATTAAATATGGTTTACAGCTGCCCTTAGTTTCTCATGGATTTTGTAAAAGTTGATTGTGTTTACTTACTGCCGTAGAAACTGACATTGAATTCCATCTTGTGGAGTTCCATAGTTATTCTCTCATTTTAAGGTCCGCTTTGACACCGGTGTAGATTTTTGCATAAATCCTGCAGGCTTCTTCCAGCTTAGGTATAAGGTGCTTAGAAACTGGGACACTTGTGCCACATGTCCCAATTCATGCATTTGTCCTGACCAGTAGCCCTCTGATGCCTTCAAGCAAAAGGTACACAACCAACATTATACATACATGTACGGATTTTACATATGGCTTCATGTTGTGAATTGTTTATCATTGAGTCAGAAATTATAGACTCTTCCATAAACAAAGAGTATTAGTCATTGACTTAAATTGCCTTAAAAAAGAGAATGTTCGGTCACAGTGCTTCTCCTACCCCTTTAACTAGTCTTTAATAACTAGTCTTTAATAACTAGTCTTTAATAACTAATCTTTAGTTATTGCTTTATGTTTAGCATAACAGTTCTTTGGGCTGAGAATTTTTTTCTTATTGCACTTAAGAAACTAAGGAATGGGTTCCTGATTATTTTTCTGGTTTTTTCTTAGAACAAACTGTTTTTAATGTACTTTTGAATTTAACTGTGCTTGATTTAATGATGTTTCCCTGACAATGCTGTGCCACACCAACACTAAAATACCTTTCTTTATATTTTTCTTTATGAGGAACTTTTTCTGATCCAGCTCATTCTTCTGTTTATTATTTTTTAAATGTATCATATCAGATTATGCAGTTATGTAAATAAAAAAATACCCACACAAAATCCAAGCAAACCAAACCAAAAAACTTTCTAGAAAACATGCATGAAAGTCTAATCTCAATTTCTGTGTATTCCATAGTATTTCTTTTTGTTATATTGAACTACATGGATACCCTGATGGACTGACTTAATCTCTCAGCACCTTCAGCAGTGATAGTATGTGGAATCCTGTGTAACTGTTTGAACAAGAGCAGGAACTAAAATAGTACTGTTTAGTCTCAGAAATTTGTAATTTACATCCACACAGTTACAGTCCTTTATTATGTTCCATCTCCTGCAATAAAATAGTCAATGCACAAGTGGGTAAACAGACTGCAACAGTAACAAGCCATACGTAGGCTCTTTTTTTCTTCTTTTTTCTTTTTCCTTTTTTTTCCCTTCCTTTTGGAATGAATCACGTGTTAAATGTTTCATGGGGTTTTTTCTTACTCAAAAATTACGATGGAAAAAAAACCCAAAAAACCAAAAAAGCCCACACCAAATCTTGCAACTTGCAGTTCTTAACTGCTAATTTCATTCTACCTTGTATACAAATGTTGAACATAGCATCTGCAAGTGCCCCACAGGCTGTTTTCTCAACCACTTTCCTACAGAAAACACTTTGCAGATTTTCACTGGCATGAGTAGGTTTTTCTTCGGGACCAGAAAGCCTGAAGGTTCAGACCTGTTATCTGCTCGAAAACACCATTTGGTTTTTCATTTACAGGGACAAACTGTGACATGAAAATACCAGGAGACAAAAACATACCTCTGTGCAGTCCCTTCAGTTGTTCACTGCAGGCACAAAGGATGGAGCAAAGGTTGGGCAACTAGTGTCTCTTCCACATTCTCAGGCATAGAGCAGAGATGTGAAGTTTTGTTTCCTACCCAAATGTGTCAGCAAACAGTGAAGGGAATGAATACAAATTCAGTATGCTCCTGGTCAAAGATCAGCACAGAATCTTGTTCTCATTTGTGGAGTAATACACACTGATCTTAGGGTACTCAGCTGTGTAAAATAGGGAAAGAAATTAAAAATACAAACTCTTTCCCCTTTGTTTTTCTTTGTCATGTTACCTGCATTTTTAATTTTTTTTTTTTTAATTAATTTCAGTGTCTTTCTAACAGCATCGTATTTCAGCTAGTTTCTGCACTTACCTTGAAATTGTTAACCAAATTGCTTGTAAAGAAACAGTGAATTGTGGTAGAGGATTCCCTTCAAAGTCCATTGTAATTCACAGTCTGTTCTTCGATGACAACTCTCTATTATTTTTTTTTTCTAAACAAGGAGCATTTTTTTTTAAT
>VZTU01010651.1:0-12130 GCA_013400835.1 Zapornia atra | reverse complement strand
CCCCGCCAGAAGCGGGGAGGGATGCGGGCCACCGAGCCGCTCCCGCTCGCACACGTCTCCCTACCACCCGCCTGTCAGCCGCGCCGGGGCGGGCCCCTCCGTCGGCAAACCCGCCGCCGCCACGTCGCGCCGCCCCGAGCAGGCGCACAGGCTGCCGCGGCGATGCTGGGGAGCCGGGGCGAGGTCCCCCGGCGGGACCTACCGGGAGGGCGAGGGCAGACGGGGGCGCGCGGGCGAAGGGCACCTCGAGCTGCCCCTGGCCTAAGGAAAAACGCGGCAGGAATTACTCTGTTCGCCTCATGCAGACCCCGGCAGCTCCTCCGTGCCCCCTCGGCAGCTATTACCCGACCACCCCCCCACTGCAGTCATTAGAAGATTTCACACCGTCCTTACAGAACAAGGATTTCATGTTTAGTTTCATCTAGAATTACTTCCATTAATTTACAGAGCATTTACATTAAACAATGAAAGCATAAAATTGGGAAAACAATTGAGAAAGGCACACGATACAATCAGGTTTTATCACAGGAATAACAGTGTCCATAGTTCTCTACTCCAAGCTCAGTTTATGACAATGTAAAAAATCAGCATTGCAGCAGGTGGTAATTGAAGCACCGAGCTAATTTTGCACACACACTGTACAGTGTAGTCAGATGGACTTCATCCTAGTCTCTAAAGAGCCATACTCCACAAGTTCCCCTAGCTCAGGCTAAAGGATAAAGTGTTTTAATACTCATTGTGCTTTTTTCAAGTGACACGCATCCAGGCTTGTCATGTGTATGGGTAACACTGAACTAACTTTTGGTTCAAATCTTTTTACATACACAATATAAGGCCTATGACTACATTCAACTACTGATGTAATTCTCAAAGTTCTTCTAATTATATATAAAGTCAGCCAAGAACAGAGAAAAATAGTCTCATGAGGAGGGAGAAGTCAGCCATGACAAAGGGAACCTAGCTTTAGCTATTTTGAATAGATGCCTAAAAGATTTAAAAAAAAACAAAAACAAAAAAACCCCCACCAACCAAAACCAAACACAAATCTGAAAGCACAATCTGCAGAGAAGCCAAAATGCAATAGAAGGTCCAGTGACTGTAAAGCCAGAAGGCTCCAGTTCCTGTGGACTGCAGGAAATGCAATTTGAAGTACCATCCACCTTGCATCTGAAGGGGTAGCTCATGTCCTTCCAGTAAAAAGGTTGAAAACATGTCCCAGCACCATGTAGCTCCAAAAAGCTTGTCCACTTCACAAGTTAGTTGGCCATTTTTGGTATTTTAGTGATGCAATGAGCTAATGACAATACAAAAAACTGCAAACAAGCAGCCAGAAACACAAATACCAAGCTATTAAATTTTTAGCTACAGGTGCTCAAGCTTTTGTTAACAGGCAAATAATGGTTTGTTTTTGCAAAATCACAATCCTGAGAGGCTACATGCAGAAAACAGCTTTGTGTAAAGTTCTCTTTATTACAGGCAACATTAGTCCATACAATAATACACAATACTGACATACAAGTGTAATCTTTCAGAATCATCATTTAAACAGCAAAGACCAAGAAACATAATTTTAAACGACTTCATTTTCAAAAACTAGTAAGTTTTTTCCTCCCAAGATCCTTTTTCAGTAAATTATATTGAAACATACAAATAGAGAAAAAATACCCATTCAACATATATTGTAGTTAAATGGTTATTTTGTTTAAAATCTTCAATAAGAAAATCCTTTTTAGCAACCTACATAGAGATAAGTAGCAAACTTTTGTTTTAAACAAATCCTCTCCATTAAAAGATCTGAAGAATTTTCATCCATCATTTTCTTCTTAGCCCACACTGCTCTGTAATACCTCGATACCTTAAAGTTTTTCAACTGAAGGACTGATACTAAGGGGCTTCCTAGATATTATAACCTCTCCACCACCCCTTCTATTTCCTAACTCTCTGTCCAACAGAAGGTGAGTAAGCACTTAATACTTCGGATTTTTTTTAATCACCACTCTGTTTCATGAGAGCATAGACAGGTCTGCTCAGTCCCCCTAAATCTACTATATTTTGCTGTTCAGGGGGAACAATATATGCCAATAAAAGCAGAAAACCTGCAGCTTTTCTGTCTCATGCTTTATATTATTGTCAATTTTTCTGTTTTACGTTTCCAGCTGATACCATGTATGTGTCATTTCAGTATTAGTTTAAATCTTTAAACAAAAAACTATATTTTCCAAAGTCATTATCACTAGGAGCAATCAAGTGGTCTTTTCTTGCTTTGCTGAGCTTCATTCTTAAAACTTGTCTTCGTTCCTCCCACTCACCGAGTTCAGCATTTCCATGGGCAAACTTACAGTTGTTTCCTTCAGTGCAAGTACCAGCCGTATACCTGTCAAGATAACAGTGTTTTCACAGAATTATCTTGATCACTATTCTATCTCAGTATTTTATTCTGAACATGTTTTTCAAATACACTAAGATGTTAAGGAAAAAAACAAAAGGAAGATTATTTAATTTTTTAGTAAGATGGTACTAACCCTGTTTATCATTTGACTGTATTTTGCTTTCCCTGCTGTCAAGTATTTTAGAGGACAAGAGATTGCTCTTTTCTTTCTGTTCTTCATGCTTTTATCTGTATTGAGTCACTTAATGCTTGATCGTCAGGTCAAATTATCAAGTAAAATGAATACCTTATTCTTCAACTCACTAAGCTCAGCAACTACTGGTAAAAAGAATCCAACTAATTAATTTCCCTGTCTTAACTAAATTTGGGGTTTAAGTACTCAGTATGAGTAAAGAATCTATCTTATCCTAGTAATTTTGTATTAAATTATAGGCATACCTGATTGTATTCAGTGCATATCTGAGGTCTGTTAGCATTCAACATACCAAATATATTTAGGATGTTACATTTCCTAAAGTAGGCATATAACCTTCCATGCAAAGACTGCAAACAAAAAATAACTTGCTTTACATGCTATGCAAATTCTCAATATATCTAAGCCATCCAGAATCTTTAGTTTGAAATGGAGTAACAAACATGTCTGTATCAGCAAATTGCACATTTAACTCCAGAATGCAGATTTCAAAGATTTCAGCCTTCTGAAAAGATTCCAACAGTTGTAAGAACTTTCAACAGATTTGTAAAACATCTGATGCAGTCAGATAAACACACTGCATTTAAGAATTAAAGGGAGCAGTAAAACATACAACCAATGCTGGGGAAAACAAAATGGTCTTGGAAGTTCTCTTCCACATGTTCATAAACAATATTCAATGATACTCAATTTGATGCTAACAATATTTCTACTTGTCTTAGAGCTCCAGTATCTACTGTTCTTGTTAACTTGTAATAACACAAACAATATTTTAGGCAACTGCAATAAACTTGCAAGCAGTTAACATCACATAAGCATGTTAATTAATTTCCACAATCAGGCACGCTGTCTAACAGTATTTGTTAAAATACTATTAATTCATTACGAGATGTATGCACAGCAAGACAGACAAGAAATACTTCCTGTCAAAACTAGTAACTGTCTTATTTACACTATGAACTATAAGTTTTCAGCATTTCTTACATCATAAAAATCACATACCTATCACAAATGCTAAAATATCCAGTTGGAAAGCGATACTGCCAGCGGTTTTGATCGTCCTCAGTGTGGAAAACCTTCTCTTTATGCTTTTCAGAAGATATGTGACCCTGCCATTGCTTCTCACTATTACAGTTCTTCCCACACATCCAACAGTGAAAATCCACCTGTTTTACAGGGAGTTTGAAAACAAAACATTGAGAATTCAATACTGTAAGCACAGAATTGCTCCAAACACATTTTGAGTATTTCCTTTATGTTGTACTGTAAATTATTGTTTACCTAAATAGATATAGTTCTTTAAATGATCACCCAAAATTTATGACCTCCACTGTATTTAAATGATTCAGGAGAACTAAATGTTTTAAAGTTTCAGTTAAAGTTTGCAATCAGTGTGGCTAGCTATGATCTAAGCAAACACCAAGAAAATCAGGACAGCAATGTATGTTGCCGACTGAAGGAGGGGAAAGGAAAACCACAGGACAACAAGAAGCCCCGCATGTTTGACTTTAGAATTATACCTCTGATTACTTACTGTAACTTCAGCATAGTCAGTTGGCATGTGAATTTGCTTCCCATTTTCTTTGCTTGTTTGAACAGCTGTATCATCTCCTTTTTCTGTTTTTTGACTTTTTAGCCATATGTCATACAACTGCTCCAGGTCTTGAACTAATGAGAGCAGAAGCTAAAATAAGTAATTAGCAATTAAGGCAAGAGTTTGAGAATACTAAATGACCAAGTTTGCAAGCATAATTCGGTCCCCACCTATTGTAAGAAGAAAAAAATAAGGACACAGTAACAGAGTTTAGAAAAGAGCCAAGACCTATTTCCGTCTACCTAGGAAAAAGATGTCAATACATTTCTGAACAGGCAGTCAAAGTACAGGTAACAATCTTGCCACTGTGTATTGATATATTAGTACTCTGAAATTCAGATAAAGTGTGCTACAATTTTTGCTAAGTTTAGCCTGCTTTCTTGTAGACCGTAATATTATCATTTATGCAATTTACTGCTTTCAATTTTTGATTATTTCTCCCCAATAACACTCTAATGGGATAACAAGTCACCAACAGAAAATGCATAGTAATTTCCAGTAAATACACTGAGGTGGAAATTCTTTTTCAAGTAGCTTGTCCCCACGTTTTTAACACAACTTTAGTGTGCGCACATGGCAACCAAACCACATGGATCAATGCACCACTCCTAAAACATCTACAAAATTGATACAAACTACTGTTAAAAACCACATCAGTCAGCGAATATACAGTACTGCTATTTTTATTTAATACTGTTTTTGAATACCCAGTTTGGGCTTATTCAAATTCTTTTAAAAAGGCAATAGCAAGGTTTACTACAAAAGACAGTTAAAGAAAGCGGATTATAATATAACTGAGGAACAAGAAGGAAAAGCTGACCAGCTAGATACACAACATGTTAGATTTAGTCTTCTACTTACTGCTGTTCTCCTTCATATAGGTCCACATCTCTCGTTCCTCAGGACTGTGAGCAAATGAGCAGTTTCCATCATACTGACATTTCTTGCCTGAAGCAATATGATTGCACAACTGGAACATGAATTCAAATAGTATCATTATGAATATAAAGTGGTATGTAGTAGAAAATGTGTGGTTTTTTCAATCTTGACTAGTGTCTCCCCTCCCAATGAGACATTTATCTCACATGAAAAATAAACATCATGTTTATTTTATAAAAAAGCTCATATACTGTAATTAGAAAAAGCAAACTGCTGGAACTGCAAGTACTATTCCTGCTTTTTGCATCCTACCAGATTACCAGACCATAGATACGTTTCAACTGTTTCTAAAATATTGACTGGAAATAGTCAGAATTTAATTAAATAACTTGAAAAGTTACTAACTTCCACTGATGAGAGAGGGCTCCGATAATAACATTTGAAATCAGTCCTTTTCTAAGGGTGAACTCTATATAAACACTACAAACACATTTCCACCAGCTCCCATGGGAATTTCTGCAGAACTAATGAAACGAGCTAAATTAATGGTATCTTTCAGTTACCCCATTTTTCTTAACTAAAATGTTACGTTTAGGTTAACATACATCAAATTGCAGAGGCACTTGTTTCTTTGCAGGAAGAGGACGAATGGTCATCCACTTCTTACGTTCATTAGACATTACTAGCACCACACGACGATCTTTAGTCCATCTAAAAAATAGATGCATTCGATGAAAGAATTTTATCTTATTTTAAAAAGACACTGTGTACACAGAAGCAGAACTGGAAAGTACAGAAAGGTTTGTCATAAAGCTTTCACCATATATATGAGATTTAACTAAACTCTACTGAAACTTTACCATAATTGATAATAAAAAACCCAAAACCCCAAAACAAACAGCCAAAGTGTTTCTCATTACCAAGTATTAACATACTACAAAGAAATGACTGTTCTGCTTCAGTATGTTTTTTTGGGTTTTAATTCCTTACAGGACTCTTTTCAAAGCAGTAACAAAGCTTGCCCAAAGAGGTTTTAAATAGCTGACAGAACAGTAACATTTTCACTGTTTGGTCTTACTTACGGGTGTCTTGCCTTTGCACTACAGTATTTTTTGTTTCTGTCTGGCTCATTAACTTGTCCATTTCTCCAGCACTGACCACAAACAAACTTCATCTTCAAATTAAGTGATCCATATTTCATTTGGTTCCCAAGAATCTTAAGCCAAAAAAAACAACAACAACAAAAGGTATTTTCTATCTGCAAAGAAATCCATACATAATTATGAATTACCTCCTATAATAAAAGTTTAAAGCACATGTCCAGAAGCAGATGTTACACTGCATGCCTTGTAATAGTTTTGCCTGTAATTTCAAACTAGACATTAATTAAAAAATGTATTTTAACTTATTCTAATTTAGGTATATGTACTCAGAAGTTGCGATAACATATACAAATGCCCTGAAGAGAAGTACTTGGGGTTGTTGGTAGATGGGAAGCTCAACATGAGCCAGCAGCCCAGAAAGCAGTGTCTTTCTGGCTGCATCATCAGCAGCATGACCAGCAGGCCAAAGCAGGTGGTTCTCCCCCTCTAGTCTGCTTTGGTGGGATCCCTCTGCAGTACTGCGTTCAGGTTGGGGGTGTCCTCAGTACAAGAAAGACATGGACCTGTCAGTGCAGAGGAGGGCTGCAAAGATGAGGCTATGAAGACAAGCTGAGAGAGTTGGGCTTGTTCAGCCTGGAGAAGGCTCAGAGGAGACCTCAGAGCACCTTCCAGTCCCTAAAGAGGCTCCAGAAAAGCTGGAGAGGGACTCTTTACAAGGGCAGAGAGGGACAGGTCAAGGGGGAATGTCTTTGAACTAAAAGAAGGTAGATTTATATTTGATATGAGGAAGAAATTCTTGCCCATGAGAGTGGGTGAGGCACTGGAACAGGTTACCTGGAAGAAGCTGTGGATGACCCCTTCCTGGAAGTTTTCAAGGCCAGGCTGGATGGGGCTTTGGGCAAGCTGGGTTCATGGAGGGTGTCCCTGCCCACAGCAGATTAAAACTAGATGGTCTTTAAGGTCCCTTCTAACCCAAGCCATTTTATGTGTTTAGCTTATAGAATCACAGAAGTCCTAAATGTTGAAAATATAATTGCCCTACAGAAGCTGACTTTGATATTATATTTAGGTTTTATGATTTGACTATGAAAGAATAAATAAAGCAAAAAAGGAATTGCATAGAAGCAAAGCGGACATTTTACTGTAAGTGGCACAAGCCAAAGAAAGTTCATGGTGAGAGATTATTTTAAGAGAGCATTTAAAAGCTAATTTCTAAAATAAGCTGTATTATACACAGCATAGAAATCACCAAAGTCACTGCAAAATTAGTTTTACAGAAAAATAAACATACCTGTGATCCATGTGCACTAGCTTCCATGTTCTGCCAGTATTTCTTTGATTCCTGAACAATAGTATCATGTGAAATACCTGTAAAGGAATTGAAAAAGTTCTTGAGCGCTTACAGCTGTTGTAAAATTACAGAGATTCTCAACCTGGAATGCTACTGAAGCCTCAAAGCTTTCATCCGTTTTTCTTTTCATACATTGTACACATACACACACACACACTCCTGTGGATGTGCGTATACATTTACATATGTACATGTATATACACTTAGGAATCTCTTGAGTACCTCCAAATCAGAAATATTGTCTTTATCATCATATTGAAAAGCAAAGATAATTTTTTTTAAAATCACAGGTTTATCAAAGTTAAGGTGTATCTTTGAGTGTTTATTCAAACATAATGTACTGAACCTCTAATGACAGTCTAATTAGAAAAGCTATATTGTACCACGGATCATAGCAAAACTGTCCAAAAGGCAACCACACAGACACTAAATTGACCCTGCTTTCTTTACAAAGATTTTAAACAAGCCCTGTTAAATGTGTTTGTTTCAGAAAACAAACAGCTCACATTCTTTTAAAAACTCTGGCTAAGGTTTCTAGTGTTCATGGTGTTCATACATACTGTAACATCTTCTGTTCTAATTCCATGTAAATACAGGTTGTCATCTCAACTTGGATTTGAGGGTTGGTAAGGTATTCCTTTTCTGAAGTAGCATTCCTTTATTTCTCACACTTTACATTCAGGAAAGCAACCTCAAAGAGCAGAGGCTGAGCTTTATTTGATTTTGGCGAAGCATGAGAGCAGCATGAACATACAATAAAAATATGCCTTCTTTGGCAAATCCAGTTTCTTTGAGAACCCAACCCTTATTCCAAAACAGAAATTACAGTGTAATTTGCTATCTTTGACTTTGTAGGGGCAGCTAGTAAGAAAAGAACTGTTTTACTTTCACACAGAAATTTCTAGAGCCTCATCCTAGGAGAGACAGAGCAGGAAATCAGAAAACAAACAGTAATCTTTTTTCTCTACTGGACTTTCTTCCTCCACACTTTCAGGTCAGTATGACATCTTGCATCAGTATGCCTGCACGTGAATCCAGAAAGCAAGCTGAAGCAACAAGGAGCCTCTTCTTCAAAGAAGGGACAGGTGAAAATAATCACACACAAAAGGGCAAAAAGAATCCAGAAACACTGTAACATATTGGGAATGCCACATTTCCCTTTTTCCTCTGTGTATCACAATGATACACGATTATTTAATATGTGAAATAGTGGTGTCATACAGAGAGAGGTAGGAAGAATGATCAACTGTTACGTGGTACAAATAACGTACTAGAAGTTCAATTGGTTTGTTTTTTTTTTTAAAAGTCAAACCAAGTTTGGAACTCATGACCAAGGAATGGACTTTAAGTAGATGTGCGGTTCAAAAGCTATCAGCTAGAAATTAAGTAAGTTTATTATCCTCCAAGCCACCCAAACCAAGAAAGAACAACAATAAGCAGCCTAAATACCCTGCGTAAGCAAGAACAAACAGAAAAATAGTTTTACCAACACATACACTAATGAGTAACCAAGTGGAAAGATTTATTTTCTGACTCACTATGTGAGAACATCAGAATGGCACTAATCTAAAAGACTGGTTTAACCGTGGAAAAACTTGATTCCTGTGGAGAGGGATGGAGAGAAACAATGGCATAAACAATATATTTCAAGCTTTTCTTTTGGTGCTCTGTGAAAAAGAAATTTGATCCAGATCTTCCAAACTTTGAAGCTTTAAAAATAAAAACAAATCTAGTCTGACCTGGATTTAATATCTAATCAAGATTTCTAGTTTTAATTAACTCAAAATTGCTAATTTTGAGTATCTAGTAGCCTACTCAATACTTTACATTTACATTACTGTTCATTTAATACGCTGTATGAAAGATTCCAGCAAAGTGAATGCACTGATCCCAAGTTGCTAATTTCAGAAGAGTTGAGATGAGGAGGAAGCGGCATTACAATGAAGAGTAAAGCGAGCATTTTACCAAACATACCTGTTTCCTTTTGCATTATCCAGACTTTAAGCTCTACCAGACTGTGAGCATAAAAGCATTTATCCTCTCGCAAGCAGCCATAGTGTACTTCATGTCTGCACAGGTCAAGCTGACACCGAACTTGAAAAGGACGGATTTTGGAATATTTCACCATAGTTTCTCGCAAAATGTGGACAAGGCACCTGAGTTTTGCAAAGACTCAATTTTAGATATTCCTTAAAATTACCTTGTTCATGCATGGAAAACCAAGTAAAATAACTATCCCTCATCGCAGTGTATTCAAACATCTTTTTAACACTTTTTACTTGAAATCAGGAAGCCAAGAAAGTTTCCAGAAAGAAGTAGCATCTAATTATAATTTTTAGGCTCAGAAAACCAAAATCACAAACAGTACTCCTGTGAAATAAAGAGGTTCCTCTTCCGCAAAGCACTACTGAATTCAATACCACCACTACTGAATTCAATCCAAATAGATCACTGGTTTCCATGAGGGAAATCACAGAAAGCACATCACCAATTTCAAGTATATATCCAGATCTAATTACAAACAGTTATTCTTTATAGAGCACCATTACAGAAAAGAGTTGATGCATCACAGTAACAGCATAGCTCTTACAGCTGTAGTGTTACCTCAGTATAAGTGGGGAAGAAAGCAATTCAAGTGTTCCCATTTACATTTTTCCATGATAGAAGCCTTAAGTCTTAATTCTCCAAACTACTATTACCACTATGAAATCTTTGCTAACTTTCAAAGAACAAATGAAGACACTTTCCTCACATTATTTTTTTATGAGCTGAATAACAACTGTGGTCTATTTCAGACACTGTAGTTAAGGTAAACCTGTTCTTCACTGATGGAGGTAAACCTGAAGCAAAATAAGCAAAACAGACTGAAGAATGAGCATACTTACAAGCTCCTCTATTAATTTAACATTGTACATCTACATCAATGCAGCTCAGCAGGTAGAAAAGCTATTAACAAACTGATATGAAACCAGTAGGATTCAAACACGAGGGTGGATACCACAAATTTTGAATGCATTGATAAAAAATAGTTCACTTTTAATTTAGTAATGAGACAACTCTTGTTCAGTACATTTGTCTTATCAGTACTGCTAAAGCATAACAGTGAGAAAACAAGGAGGAAAGGTTAATCAACAGGTAAGAAATGAAAGTCAGTATTGAAAAATGCTCTGAAACCTTTGCTTTTAATTTTGAACTTGAAGAGATGGAATTTCAGACATACTTGTTATCTTCAAAGTCATGCATAGCAGGGTGAGAACAAGAAGATGAGTTATCCTTGTTCCTTTTGCTTATTATTCTGGGTTTGTGATCAAAACATTTCTGGAATACAAAAAACAGGTAATTGTAGAGTATGTATTTTATACTTTTAAAAAATTATACCTTACCTTAAAGATATCAACAGAGACTTCAACCAGACTCTAATCTAAAACTAGCCAGATTATTACTGAACGCACATTTCAAAATTTATTAAATAGTCATGCATGATCCAAAGCATTTCTTTCCAGGAATTTTTGTTATGTATTAGCATTTTTGTGTCATTAGAAATAAAGCAGCACCTCACAAAGAAACATAAATAATCCATGATGTTCTTGAAGAAGTCGGGACACTGTCAAGTTGATCTTGCCATTTCCTCCAAAGAGAGCTTCTCGACTAAAGGCTCCTTTGCGCTCCAATGTCCACACATCTATCTCCTCCTGGCAATATGCAAACGTGCAATGGCCTGGATATCTGCATTCCTCTTCAGCAGCAACATCTAAAATGAGAACATTGAATACAATACTGATTTTACACAACTTTTATTGTAAGTTCATCTTAAAACTTTTACTATTTCCATTAAAAATGTCTTTAGTAAAGAAGCTGTCTGTTGTAAATGGGTCACTTACGTCCAGCAGATAGAACCAAAATTTGCTGAAAATGTAAAAAAAATTATGCTGAATGACTTGCTGAAAATGTAAAACTACTCAAAATGGCTGATGCACACCTCCATCAACTATGCCCTTCTAGTTTAAGGAAACGATGTTGAGTACCAATGTTGAATACTCTTTTCTTACATACAGCTGTTCACTAATCCACAAGTCATCTCACTTAAGAATTCTTTTTAAATGTTTTGAACAGTAATAGACCAGCACTCAGAAGCAGAATTATTTATGATGAAGACCAGTATACGAGTACAGTGTATGTTCTCTAAATAATCACAGTAAATGGTCAAAATATGGATCTCCTTCACAGCCTTTGGAAATACAAACAACCCAGTTAACTTCCCTTTTCACCCCTCATAAGCAAGAATAGAAATTCAATGTATACTTCACTGTGGAAAAGCTAAATTATATTACTTTGAGTGTAAGCATTAATATTTTACTGTTTACAACACATACCTTTGCATATATAATATGGTCCCACATACTGAGTCTTTGTTGGTCTTGGACGTATTTTTTTCCATGATTTATCTTCTGAGCTTTTTATTCTGCCAATTAGAATATCCTTCTTACATTTATGTTCTAAACTGGGGTGGTAAGTGTAATCCAGTAATTTAGGACCTGAAACAATCACATAAAATTGCTTATATTTGTGTAAATTGAAGCATACTTTCAATATTTCCCTACACAGACTGGCATATAAGCCA
>VZTU01010650.1:86416-122925 GCA_013400835.1 Zapornia atra | reverse complement strand
CCAGCTCTCACAGGCTCCCTTTCTTTCGAAATTCCTTTGCAGCACTGGAATGACAGATATTGTTCCAGTCATCTTTCTAGCCTGCAAGAAAGAGGGAATTTTGAAACCTGCCAGACCAGCACATACATACAGCCACTGGAGAAAAAAAAAATATTAAAGAATTAACAGAACTAGCATGCAAACCAAGCCCTTGTGTGTTGTTACACCTGTGAGATGTCTTATTTTTAAACTCCATGCAATAAAGAGAAGGATGGTAATTTTCTCCTTAAGAGCCAATATATCCTGTCACATTGTTATGATCTGACTTTGCTGTGACATTCAGTTTTTATTACTTAGTTACTAGATCTGTAAAGGTTGGGGGTTTTTTAAGTTTTTTTAAAAAACCACCCATCTTTAGGACAAAAAAAAAAGATTGAAATCTGACACAGTGTAGAAAATAGAATTCGTTTAAGAACACATAGGAAAAAATTATATCTTGAAATATCTCCTAGAAGGATAGCCTACAGAGTAGCAGAAAGAGAAAGAAAGAAAGGAGGGCATCACCTGTACCACTGAGTCAGGCAGCACATTCACCCAATCTACTCATAAAAATCTGGCTGGATTCTTGCTGAGGTCGTGCAGCGAGGTCAGGCTCAAAGCAGGCAGCCCATGGTCTTTAAGCAATACTACTCAAAAGTAAAGAAAGCACAGTGCCATGCAGCAGAGAATTTAAAGCAAAGCACAGAAATCCACTAACTCGTGTTTCCTTGGTTAACTTTCTACTAATCATGTTACAGAACTGGAACTGAGACAGAAGGTGGCTATTCATGTCTTTTTAGTTTATCTGTGGGGTATACATAAGTAGATTACAGGAAGGATAACGATGAAGCCGCGGAATAAGGTAGTTACAGTTCAACCAGAGAAGATCCCTGGGTTCAGCGAGGACACAAGGTTATTAAACAAGTCATGATAGAAATTACATGTACCAAACCTCTTGCCCTCTTTCCTTCAATAACTGCATTGTCATTGTTATTCTGCAGCTTTTTGCATATGCTCCTTAATTCTTCCTCCTAGTAGGATGAAATATGTAATCACTCTGCTCTAACTGTGGCTTAAGGTGTTGTCAACTTGAGAGCCACATACATTTATCACAGAATCTTAGGGGTTGGAAGGGACCTCAAGAGATCATCGGGTCCAACCCCCCTGCCAAAGCAGGCTCCCTATCTCATATTGCACAGATAGGCGTCCAGACGAGACTTGAATATCTCCAGAGAAGGAGACTCCACCACCTCCCTGGGCAGCCTATTCCACTGCTCCGTCAATCATACTCACAGAACTGGACTTTATATATATATATATATATACACACACACACAGAGCATTCACCAAGCCATGTACATCACACACATGCCATTTTTCATTCTTGTAACAACAGTAGCTGCTGTGGTTATCTATCACCTTCTCTCATTTCCAATGCAGCTGGATAGCAGAGACCTTAGAGTAGGAGGACAGACAGGAGAAGAGCAACACACTCTGAAAATAGCTCACCTACAAATATCCGCAGCCTTTGCAGGTGCGATATCCACATGCACATCCCCAGGAAGCTAAGTATCAAAAGCACTTACATCTGGGTACCATTTTTTTTTTGTCATTGTATTACCCGAAGGTCACATAAATGTCCTGTTTGTGTTTCAAGCACAGGTGTAATAATTGATGCCTTTTTCAGTCACCTCTCAGCCACTGGACAAATGTGGAACATCACAATGAAAGTTCGTAGGAGGATATATTCTCAGAAGTCTTTTAGATACCGAGTTCAAATACAGCTGCTGGCTGGCATTATTAAATATTTTCTTGCTGCCAAAGAGTACTCAGAGGACAAATAAGCAAGACAACAACAAAGAACAAAATCTAGTCCACACAGAAGGTGAAATCATATGGTGAGAATATTAATATTAAAGCAGCTTTGGGCTTAATGACAAGCTTCAAATTTTTAGGGTATCACAGGTGCAGGGAAACCCAAGCTATGAAACAACCCACTTCTGTGAGAACTATAGAAAGATAATTAGGGGGGAAAAAAGAATGTTTATGAGACTGCCAGTTAAATTACCTGCCTGTGATAAACCACTAAAATTAATAAAATATGCTAATATCTTCATTCTTCTTCTACATTTCAATAGAACTGAGTCAGTTCAATCAAGAATGTGACATAAGACCTTACAAGACTTCCTTTTTATGTGTTTCATAAAGTTTTTCACTACAAGGACATGTGTGAATAATCATAAAGTGGTTTTTAATACTTACTTTCATATCAGACCACCACTGCAATCAGGAAAAAGAGAAAAGAGAAGACATAACCTGATGGAGCTCTTAACATTCAGTTTCTCAAAAGAAACTTCATCTCTCTGCTCTCATACAAATCACTGCCTGTCCGTGCTCACTGTGGGACAGATTTACATATATAAGAACCTGCTGTATAAAAAGATCTATCCAAACCCACAGTCTTCATTAAAACCTCTGTGTGTGTGTGTAGGAATTAACTTTCTGCTGATATAGAGAATAGATACCATTAATGTTCTAAAGAATAAACCAAGTCTTTTCCTGCTTGAAACCAGTGCATTCAAATCTTATATGAGTTAGCATTATAGATATACTTGAGACTCACCAAGAGCATGTTGGGTTCCATAGCTGCTTGACTTTTTGTTTCTAAGATGAAAATGACTTTTCACAAAGGGTGCAGTGTGATACGGTAATCCTGATGCACCCCTGTCAAGTTAAAATTAAGCTCAACACTACAAAAGGAGACTTACAGTACACTGTAGTTGTTGGCTAAGCAGCAGGACATACAACCCCACATAAAAAATGAACCAATACCAGTACAAGCAACATCTACAGCAGTGACTAATACCTCAAAAATGAGCATCTTTACCACAATAGCATACTCGTGTTTCACATAATAAAAAACAGACCTTCAACTGAAGAAAGATGACAGGGAAAAGGATGTGGGGTAGAAAAATATAAATTACTTTAATAATTACACGGGCATGTTAAAATAGACTTCAGTTTAATGCCCTAAGTCATGATGCCCCACCTGTCAGAGGTAGCATACAAACCCCACAGAAATGTGGTAAAAACACATTGGAAAAAAACAGATTTGGAGGGTGAGTACACTGTGTCAGAGAGACTGGTTTTGATGGGAAGCAAAACAGAGCTTGACAAGCTTGAGGGGTGGGCCCATACAAACTGCATGAAGTTCAACAAGGCCAAGTTCAAGGTCCTGCCCATGGGTCGGTGCAATCCCAAGCACAAATATAGGCTGGCTGGAGCAGTCCTGAGGAGGACTTGGGGTGCTGATCGATGTGGAGCTCAATGTGAGCCAGCACTGTGCACTAGCAGCTCAGAAAGCCAACCATGTCCTGGGCTGCATCAAAACCAGCGTGGCCAGCAGATTGAGGTGATTCTGCTCCTCAACTCTCCTGTCATGAGATCCCACCTGGCGTATTGTGTCCAGCTCTGGGATGCCAACATAAGGGACATGGAGCTGTTGGAGCAAGTCTGAAGAAGGACCACAAAGTTGATGGGGGTGGGGGAGCTGAAGCACTGCACCTCTCCTGTGAAGACAGGCTAAATTAGGCTTGTTCAGCCTGGAGAAGACAAGGTTCCTGGGAGACTAAGTGCAGCTGACCAGTAACTGAAGGGGCCTACAGGAGAGATGGAGAGGGACTGTTTTTCAGGGAACATAGTGACAGGAAAAGGGGTGATGGCTTTAAACTGAAAGAGGGTAGAATTTAGATTAGGTATTAGGAAAAAACTCTTTACTGTGAGAGTGGTGAGGCACTGGAACAGGGTGCCCAGAGAGGTTGTGGAAGCCCTCTCCTTCGCAGTATTCAAGGTCAGGTTGGATGGGGCTTTGGGCAACCTGGTCTAGTGGAGGGTGTCCCTGCTTACTGCACTGGGGTTGGACTAGATATCTTTGAGGTCCTTTCGAACACAAACCATTCTCTGATTCTATGTTCTGTGAGAAAAGGAATTGATTAGCTGGTAACAGGGGTGGGTGGCCCACTTCAAAGTTTTGCTTGGGGTTATATTCTTAAAATTTTTATGCCTGAAATAACTAGAGATCTGCACATAAGAACTAATGAAGCAGATATTGTTGTTCCTTTCCTCCTAACAGATGACCGTAAGCTATTATTGATTCCAGATATTATCTGCTATAATTGAAATCAGGTCTTCTCAACAGCAAAAGCAACTTCAAAAGCTTTTAGTCTGGACTTAAAGTGGCTTTCTTTCACCAGATTCAGACTCTGAGGCACAATCATTTCAAGAGGTTTCTTTTCCTGTTAAACAGTTGAAAAATTAATCAAAAAAATTGTAATAAATGAAACCAGAGAGCTTCTAACGGTATAAAGTTATTATATTCATTTAAAAAATCATTTACTGCTGCATTTTTCCTTTATGATGGAAATTTGAGCATTTTTAATGCCATTTTTTAGCAAATGAGTAATGAAGTGTATAAATTACTTTAGAGGAAGGCTCTGATTCAGTGGTCTTTATTGTAGAAATGTAAAAACGATCCATTGATACGTACTTATGGACAGTAAATACAACAAACATCTGGCACTATAAGCGGCTGCAGAAAATGCAACATTAGAGAGAGCACATCATCAGGAGAGCTGCTTAAAAAAAAAAATAAAATCAGACTAATGACTCTACCCAGGTTACTGTTTTTCAAGTCATGTCTGAAGCTACTGACCACTGGCAAGCAAGGCAAGCATCCAGTGGTACAGCTGTCGGTATTTTGTGGCACAGGGATCTCCTGAGCCAGACGTGGTATGTCTGTATTCAATAACCATCAATGTTGGGTTTTTTTTTTTCATGAATTTGCCTAGCCAGGCTTTACATGCACCACAATGTCAATGTCCCCATACTCACAGTATACTTTTCAGTTTAAATATGCTTCATGGAAAGACAGTCTTCCTTTTGTTTTACAGTACCACTTAAAATTTCATTTCATGTCTCCTTGTTCTAATGGAAAAGTTTGAACAAGAAATCTCCTGTCACCTTTCTCTGCACATCAGCCATACATTTTCCAGGACAAAGTTTTTCCTGCTGAAAAGAAGCTGAAGAACCCAGCTTTCTAAAACAGGCAGAGTTTTTTGAAGCACACAGAGGCATACAGCTTTGCTAAAGCAGAACCACCAAAGCTTACTGTAAAAGGCCATCACGTGCACTGAGCTTTGCCTAGATATGAATTGATCTGGATGGAGTGGCATGATAGCATAGCTACATGCTCAGGGTTCTAATTCACGAGTTAATTCAGGCATCTGTTCGGTAATGCATTGTGCTGCCTAAAGATACCCTAGGAGGCTTGCTGCAAACCAAAAACAAGCTAATGAAGACAGCGACAGAAAAGCAGAGAGGGGATGAAGGGGGAATCAATCTAATCTCCTTTCAATAAACACAACATATATGAATGTTAGTTTCAATAACAGAAGTGATCCTTAAATCTGTTGCAGATTACTGAGGATAAACATTCTCAAATTTATATTGAAATGAAAGGATGTGAGTTCTCTCGCCTGTACATGTAAACCACAATTAAAAGGATCAAAAAGATAGCTCAGATGATGACAGTCCAGGACTCCTGAGCCACATGTGGCTTTTGAACATCTCAAGTGCTATTCATGTACAGTAGTCAATTATTCTTAGAAGATGAGTGCTCACATGGAATTTTCCTAATAAGGACATTAGGATGAAAATACCTGAAGGCACGTTAAGGAAAAAGTAATCAAAAAAGACTGTATCAACATCCAAATTTTAAAATACCATATAAAGTAGAATAATGACATACAACTGTTCTTTCCACTTGAAAATCAAAACCCCTTCACAAAAACAAAATCATCTGGAATTCCTCCTGCTAACAGCACAAGCTACCACCTATACAGATAAGGCAGATGCCAAGTCTGAAACACACAAAGGACAGAGCTGCAGCAGACTGTACTCCCTCCTGTGATGGGTTCAACATTTGAATTCAGCAAGGTAATCACTTTCAAATCCCTCATTACAATGCTGCCAAAAACTACAGGGCAATTCTAACGTAATCAGTTTAGTGTGACTGAACATTTGTCAAGCTCTCCTCATCCTGCATCTCAGCTACAGCAAGAACCTTATCATCTCTTTGATAATAGCCTGACTGGTTCTCCCAATACCTGCAAACATTTTTCTAAACCTTTCCTTTGGGAACCCCAGCTATTAGGCACTACATCTTGGAGAAGAACACTAAAAGTAACAAGTGATGGCACCTATTTTCCACTGAGAATGGCTGTCATTCTAGAACACCAGAATAATTCAGCATGTACCACCAGTGTCCCTGTCCTTGCAGGTATGAGATTTCATTATTTTCTTTTTCATAGAATCATCAAAGAATCATAGAATGTGTGAGGTCAGAAGGGCCCTATAAATGTCATCTAAGTCCTCCCCTACTGCAATAAGCAGAGACACCTTTAACTAGATCAGATTGCTCAGAGCTTCATCACACCTGACCTTGAATGTCTCCAGGGATGGGGCCTCCACTACATCTCTCTGGGCAACCTTTTCCAGTGTCTCATCACCCTCAGAGTGAAGAGCTTCTTCCTAACATCTAATCTAAACCTACCCTGCATTGGTTTAAAAGCATTGCCCCTTGTCCTGTCGCTACATGCCCTTACAAACAGTCCCTCACAAGCTTTCTCGTAGGCCCCCTTTAGGTACTGGAAGGCCGCTATAAGGTTTCCCCAAGCCTCGTCTTCTCCAGGCTGAACAAGCCTGACTTGCTCGGCATGTCTTCATAGGAGAGGTGTTCCAGCCCTCTGATCATCCTCATGGCCTTCCTCTGGATCTGCTCCAAGAGGTCCATGCACTTCTTGAGTTGAAGACTCCAGAGTTTGATGCAGTACTCCAGGTGGGGTCTCACCAAAGCAGCGCAGAGGGGAAGAATCACCTCTCTCGATCTGCTGAGCACACTTCTTTTGATGCAATCCAGGATGTGATTGGCCTTCTGGCCTTGTTGGCTCATGTCCAGCTTTCTATCTATCAGTACCTCCAAGTCCTTTTCCACAAGGTTGCTTTCTATCAGATCAATCCCCAGGCTGTATTTGTAGGAAGGACTGTCCCAACCCAAGTGCACGGCTTTGCACTTGTCTGTGTTTGCACAGGCCTATCTCTCTAGCTTGTCCAGGTCTCTTTGGCATGTTGACCGCACTGTTCAGCTTGGTGTCATCTTCAAACTTGCTGAAGGTGCACTTGATTCTACTGTCTATGTCACAGATGAAGATATTAAACAACACTGGTCCCAGTACACATCCCCTGAAGGACATAATTTGTCACCCCTCTCTATTTGGACATTGAGCCATTGACCTCTACCCTCTGGATGCGACCATCCAGCCAGTTTCTCATCCAACAGACATTTGATTTTCTATCAAATACTTAGCTATGCCCTCTGTATTTCTTGAACTCCTGTTGCACCTTGCTATGTCTACATCTTGTCCCTCCTACGAGCAATGTCTTGATTTGCTTTAGTTCTGAAGCAGGAATTTAAAAGTAAGATAAAATAACACAAACAGGTCTTTAGAAGTCTAGAAGATCTGTTATACCTTAGAATCTACGAATAGATGATACAGCTACTTCCTATGAATTTTCTCAGGATTTTCCTCCTCTACAGAGAACAAATGTCAAAGTAAAACCTGACAGATGCATTATGGGAGAAGGCGACTTGGAACCTATGGAGTCACGTATAGGTTTCATTAATTCAATCAAATTATAATAAAGGAACCGGCTGGTCTCACAATTCTAATGTAGAGCTATAGATGTAGTATAGGTACATTAAGACTGCCATCAACAGTTAAGTGTGGATTAAGTGTCATTTTCCTTCATTACTTGGAAACAGCAACAACTTAAAAATCCAACTCGTAGAAAGGAGTAAGTGGAAATAGTAAGTGGAAAAAAGTAGATTACTCTAAGATTACATTATCCTGAGAGAACAACCTCTTTTAGTTAAAAATTATTGTTATTCACTATGACTTTTATTAAGAGTATTTACTTAAGCATTTTGAAAGACTTTACTAAGCATTTTGAAACTTTGTTAAGTAATTATCTTAATTTTTACCAACAATATTTCTTTTCTTTGATCACGCTATTTAACTTGAAGAAGTCTCCATGTTTTGTTTGTAGCCTTTGGGGAAACCAAGTTTCTGATTAAAATCAAACCACCGGGGTTTTTTTTAACTTCCTCTAAGTCTCAGGTGTGTAAAAAAGGGAGGTTAACATAGTCACAGCATAACCGCATCATCTGAGGTACATGGAAGCCCACAAAGTTCCGTGATCACAGATACTAGACCTTATGACAGCTTTTCAGTGTATTTTGGACTCATTAAAGCATGGGCAGGTGCTGACCAAATAGTTCCAAAAAGTTAAATTTAAGAGGCTTTTGTATAAGCTGGAAGGTTCAGGGGCTATCCCCATAAAGCCTGCAGAAATTGAGTGGGAAAATCAAATGCCTCGTAATTATAGACATAGGACATACCTCCCAGAAAACACTTAACTTCTTTCAGAATAATAGGAAGAAAATTATTTTAATGTAGGCCTTGAATAGATGAGTATGTCCTTACAATTTTATGCTGACTTAAAGCAAGAACATTGGGCATGGTCCAAAGCTAATGACCACGCATTTGTCCGTTCTCTTCTCCCCAGAAACATTAGAACAAAACATGCTGCTCCAAACCTGGGAGGCTGTAGTTTCACAGCCTTTAACAAATCACAAGTAGCACCATGCAAACCCAAGCTCAGAAGACGTGTAATCTTGTGAACTGCAAAGAAAACAAGACCGCTGTGCAAGAAACAGCATTAGTCTTCAACTATCAGAGCCACTCAGGGAGAGCACAGTTAGACTACAGTACAGTAGCTGAAAAACTCCATGTGTTTGATATCAAAGAGTTTGGCAAATGAGACTGGTTTCCACTTAATATTTCACTGTTTACTCCTATGCAAGTAATAAATAGCGTTCAAGGAAGCCAAGAAAAACAGATCATAAGTTTTATTCACTAGTACAAGACAGAACACCCATCTTCCACAATAAAATTTTTATAACAGATTCATCAAATGACCTTATAGATGAAACACCATTTAGCGTTCCATCTGGTTTAGTTTATTTCCTCTGGAAGAGCAGGGTTTAACTCTGTACTTGACCTGCCATTGGTACAGGACAATAAAAAAAATAACTGAAAAACAAATGGAGCTCACACTAAAAAAAATAAAAATCAACACACTTTGCAATTTTCAGTGCTATTACTTTTCAGCTTGTCTGGCACCATCTCTCAGAAGAGTTTTAGTCTCCTGGTAATCTATATTTCTCTGACATTATACATTTAATTATAGATTTATTTTAAGCATTTGTGTTTTACCGCTAAGAGTTCTTTTTATGCTGCCTTTCACCTACCTGCAATGTTCTCTCTAGCATTTTATAAGTCAAGAAATTATTCTACTTTTGGAAGCTATGAGCCTTAACCACATCGTGATTTATAATGGATATTCATTAAATTTCAATTTTTTTGCTGTACATGAAAAATTCCTGGGATATGGTTTTAATCACGAGAAGCCGTTTCTTCAGTAAGGAAACATAAACCCTACCAACTTAAACCAATAAGCAAATTGCACAATTTACCTAACATTAAAAATAAACTGCTACAGAAGCCTGTCCTACAGGTCAGACAGTTCTCTGCAGATATGAACTCAGTATCACAAAACCTCTCAAAAGGCTGGACCACTTCTCAAGGTGTGGAAGTGCAACCCAGGAAGACAATGATTATAAATCACTTACAAGTATCCCAGCACATGTTTTTGATCTCAAATGAGGCAGAACGTTCTTGATCTAGTGTAATTGAGAGACATTTCAAATACACTGGAATACAGCTATCAGAACTATTAAAGCAAAACTCTTTCCTGTGAAAATCCTCAGAGACCACTGAACACAAGTTTAAACATCCCATTATGGTTTATTAGGTTTAATGGATGGAAGTAACCACTGTACTTTTCAGCCTGATTTCAACATTTCAGCCATTACAATTCAGTGTATTTAGCCATGCAGAATTTCATCACTAATCCTTAATCTCTGTAAAGTTAAAACTTTGGGGATATTTAGTGTAATCCCACAAGTATCTTAAAACATGTGACAAAAGAGAAATAAAACAAATGCATACACTTTTTTTCCTGATCAAAGTAAAAAACCACCCCACCTGGATGTATATTCTGTTTATAAAAGCACATAACACCATAAGAAAAATGTAGTATATCTGAAAAGTGTATAAAATTAATTAGGATATTGATTACTGCAGACAAGGTAATTGTTCTGTTTGATATGATGGGGGAAGGAAATCTATGAGCAAACAGTCCCCTTGAAAGGTCTGTATTATGATTCATCAATGGACCTGAACATTTATCTTTTTAGGTGCAAGTCCTTCAAAAGCAACAAGATTATTCTCTTGGTTTTCAACACCTTTGGAGAGTCATCAAAAATAACTGCCACTCCTTATCCATTCCTCTAGATTTGGCACAGAAGCCTAAGAATATGCTTGGGATACCATGGGTGCAGAAAAGCATGGAAAGCAGTGATGTATTTCTAAGAAAAATAGTACTAAGAAAACATGGGAGACACGTTACCCCAACCACAACATACTTCCCGAGTGTAACTTCCAGAGTCAAGGTCCTGACAAGCGACTGGGCAGTCCCAGGCAAACCAGACACAGGTACATCTTTTAGCATTGATGAATTTTCCCATCATTTCCTGATGAATGGGGCCATGAAGATGAGAGGGCTGGAGCACCTCCCCTATCAGGACAGGCAGAGAGAGTTGGGCTTGTTCAGCCCATAGAAGAGAAGGCTCCAGGGACACGTTAAAGCAGCCTTCCAGTACCTGACTTCTACTTTCCAGAAGCCTACAGGAAAGGTGAAGAGGGACTGTTTGTCAGGGAACATAGTGATAACACAAAGGCTGATGAGTTTAACATGAAAGACAGAGATTTAGATTAGATGTTAGGAAGTAATTCTTCACTGTGAGCATGATGAGCTACTGGTACTGGCTGCCCAGAGAAGTTGTAGGTGCCCCCTCCCTAGTAGCATTCAAGGCCAAGTCAACCAAAGTATCTAAGGCCTCCGGTCAACCTGATATAGCAGAGGGGGACATGGAATTAGGTGATCTTTTAAGATCTCCTCCAACCCAAACCATTCTGTGATTCTATGAAATAACCAGTTGGACTCTTCCCTGAAACTGTCTAAAAAAATCCACAAGTAGTAAAATCTATTTTGTAAATAAGAAAAATGAGCAGAGACAGGTAGAAAGGCTTGTGTCAGCCAAGAGATTACCAGCAAGTGAGGAACAAAGCTGAAATAAGCTAACTCAAATCAAGCCAGTTGGCAATCTATGCACTTGACCAATGGCAATGTCATTAAATCACAGTACGTACTTGTTTTGCACTGAATATAGATAAAAAACTCACAGCCCTAAAGTAAAAGATGCTGCCAAACTTCATTTGAAGGTGGCACAGACGAGGCAAGGGATGAAAGAAAATGAAAGTCGAGGCAAAACCAGTCGCAAAGAGCAGAACCTCCTCCCAGGAGGCTGGTGCCCTGGAAGAGATGGCTCCCAGGATGGACAGCAAACAGCAATTCCAGGGCTAGACTTGGCCATAGTACGTACCACAGTTCATCAGAAGGACATCATACCACATCACATGTAGCTGATATAATTATGCTAATTTTAAATAATTTATTTTTGTAAATACTGGGGGAGTTACCCATACAATTAATAGCTTCCTGGGATTGAGTTGGGATAACAAAGGTGTCACGGGATTTATCCAGCATCTGAGGTAAGGAGAGATCAAAGCTGTATTTTCCTCCCATGCTTGAAAAGCCCTTCTGAAGCAAGAATATGAAATTCAAGCAGAAGACCCTTTCCAGAAACAGATTCTACAAATAAGTAACTTTTATGCAAATAAACATACTTAGTGAGAAACCACAGTGATAATACCTTGGGCTCTTATGCATGTGGTCAATATTTGGTCAGGCAGTGGAGTGTGAATGGATTTTTTTCCATTCCACAGCCATTAAAAATTTGGATCCATATTAGAAACCTACTTACTAATTAAACTATTACAGGTGTGTAAATAATCAATAACACAGCCTGTGAAATGTTTAGTATTCCCAACCTCAAATGGAAAAGATCAAATCAAAGAAAAATTTCATTTTGTGGTGTAGGGAAGTATTTGCAACCCAATATGCAGTTAAACTTGGAAAAGAAGAGGAAAGTCAGACACCAAGGCTTGCAACATTGCTTCTAAGTCCTTAAGCAATTTAAATATAGTGTAGTCAAGTCACTTATAAAAAAAAATTCTGGTTTTTAACTCTAAAGTTACTATCACAATTAAAGGGAATCCCTTTTCCACTTCTCTAGGATTATCTGAAAGGTCAGCCAACAATTACTGCTGAAATTCATTAGTTCCAGCCAGCAGCAATGCTAATGGATATGATAATTACACTCATTGGTGGTTTGGTTACTTGTTGTGCCAAAAAGAGATACCATTACGTGACCAACATAATCCTACCTAATCCTTGACGGCTTGCACATAAATCACTGAGGCGTTAGAGAAAGGAAATTATATATGAGGAAAATCAGTGAAGTAACATGTTATGACTCTTCATAGTTGTTTTCTAAAAAGTATGGAAATTAGAAAATGTTATGCTTTCAGTCTCCAAAAGAATTCGAGATGTGAAGAGAGATGAAACAATATTCTTGCTCAAGTACATCTCGTGGAATTTGCAGCCTTTATGTTTTAGCTGGATTAGAAGAAACAAACTATGCATTATATTTGGATGTACCTCTACCAACAATTCACCTTTACTGAAAAATCAGTGTACTACTTATGAAATTATTTTCATCTGCCCTATCATTTCTATTTCACTGTTTGGATTCCTTTTAATTCCTTTTTTTTTCCTCTTTGAAGAACTGAAATAGCCACCACCAGTGGCACGTAGGAAACGACAATGAATAAAAGGAGTGATCAGAGATGGATGAATCAGAATTAAACAGAAAACAGAGTTAAACTGAAAATATCTTTAATTTGTGTCTTTGTATAATCAGCACAGTAGTACCCCGGACACAAAAAGGGCCTGACAGTAAGTGTGGAGAATGGTCTCCATTACAAGTTCTAAACTGATTAACGGAATTATTGTAATGTAGGGCAAGCATGTGCCAAATCAAGACTAAAATATCATCTTAATGATTCAACCTTGCAACTTGCTTTGCCCAGGTAGGCTTTTGAGCTATGAGCATACTCCATCAGGACTAGGGATTTACATAAAATATTCACGGTTGACCTGGTTTTATCAATGTTAGCCCTATTTAAAACTTGCATGGCTAGGACAGCGAAGCAGAATTACGTGACAGGACAACGGTGTTCTGCCTTTTATGTTTCAGGCTATGGGGTTGTTTTCAATTTGTTAACTTCTAAGGTATATTTAACTTATTCCAAAACTATTGAAAAAAGGAAAGGTCTCTGATTTTAGCAACATAAAAGTTGACCATAGTATAGCAAAAACTGGGGCAATTCGGATACATGCATTGTATCATGTGCCTCCAGAATTTACATTACTACTGAATGAGAAAGATGCATTCCAGTTTTGACTCCTCCCTTATTAAAAAGCCTCTTTCCATATATCATAGAATCATAGAATGGTCTGGGTTGGAAGGGACCCCATGGATCATAGAGCTCCAACCCCCCTGCCACAGGCAGGGCCACCAACCTCCAGGCCTCGATCTACACAAGGTTGCCCAGGGCCCCATCCAACCTGGCCTTGAACACTTCCAGGGACGGGGCACCCACTACTTCTCTGGGCAGCCTGTTCCAGCACCTCACCACTCTTTCTGTAAAAAACTTCCCCCTAATATCTAATCTAAACCTTCCCTCCTTTAGCTTTAGTCCATTCCCCCTTGTCCTGCCATTATCTACCCTTTTAAAAAGTTGAATCCCCTCCTGCTTATAAGTTCCCTTCAGGTACTGGAAGGCTGCAATGAGGTCCCCCCGCAGCCTTCTCTTCTCCAGGCTGAACAAGCCCAGCTCCCTCAGCCTTTTTTTGTAGGGCAGGTGCTCCAGCCCATATATATATCTTTCACAATTTAGAAATTCATACTTAATCCCATTTTTCTACTATCAAATTAATGCACAGGAACTGACAATTTATGCTTTTATGCTTTTCAAAACCATGGATTACTCATAAACTACAACACAGGACCCCTGTAGAACTACAGATGCAGATTTCTACTGCAACAGAATAGCCGCACAAGTGGCAAAAGAGCCACTGCTAGGACCACAGTGTCACTCAGGGTGGAAAGAACTCTTAAGATCATCGAGTCAAACCATAAAATATACCAGTTTCTCAGCAGACCAATTAACTCATGCCTCCTCAGCACACAGAGGTATTCAACCTTAATTTTGGTATCCAAGAGAGGCCCCAGCACAAGGGGCAATGGCATCAAGTTAGAGCACAGGAAGTTACCCACCAATATGTGGAAGAACTTTTTCTCAGTAAGGGTGACAGAACACTGGGACAGGCTGCCCAGGGGGGTTGTGGAGTCTCCTTTGCTGGAGATATTCCAAGACCCATTTGGACGCCTACCTGGGCAATATGTCCTAGGGAACCTGCTTTAGCAGGGGCGGTGGACTTGATCTCTGGAGGTCCCTTCCGACCCCTACAATTCTGTGATTCTTTCAGAGTCTTTTTGGTATCTCTGCAAGACACTCCATTCTGCCATATACCCATGAATACCCAAGTGTCAGGGCAGCTATGGTTCATGTACACTGGCTTTGCTTTTCTTGTATTTCTAGTATAATTTCTAGTATAATTAAGATGGGAAAAGTAAAGGCACTACCAGAATTCATCGTAGATGTGGTGACACATATTCTGGCAACAACTCATGAAATTCTGGCACAGGACAAATGTTTCCAGTTGGGTTTGCCCTGGAATTCATAACTTGAACCTGACTGCCAGAACGGCCGGTGTAGATCTGCAGCTGCAGTATTTTGCCTGATATAACTTAGGAACTTAAATCTATGAAAACAAGACAGCACTCTCTTCCATAATAATAATAGGGAGGAAAAAAAAGTGTGACAACAAAACAACAACCTCCCACAAACAAAAAGCCCAAAGAAAAAACAAGACTCCATAGAGGAAAGTGAATCAAGGACTTAACCAAAGGCTTACAGTAAGAAACTATGTATTATTCCCAGTAAAACAAAAGGGGCAATGTAAACACAAGTGCCAAAAGTACTGTAGCCTGCATCACAGAATTAACTGGAATTCTTAACCTCCTCATAAGACTCTAAAGTAGGTCACAGCAAGCTTAAAATTTGACAGAAACCAAAGACTAAGGGGTAATAGTATGCAAATCACCTTCCTTGCAAAGTTGATACTTCTTCCCCATCACTTGTTTTTTGATGAAGCCTCAACTACAAAAGGATCCGTTGTCTCTGTCAACAAAGGAACACTTGTGCACATACCATTAAAAATAGATAGCAATTACAAACCATCTACATTCAGATGGCTTCTAATTGATGTAGAATTCTTTCAGTATTTATTTTTTCTATAATAGTGATTTTTAGCTGCTCAGTATTATCTTAAATGCTATGATTAGAAGGTATTAAAGAGACTGAATACATTATATAGAAATCCTAGCTTTTTTTTTTTTAATGATCCTTTCAGAACTCGGGCTTAATGAAGAATTTGATCTAACTTTTGCACAGAAGTATTTTAGAACAAATTTCAATTAAATTATGTGCTTGTAAAAGGCAAAGATGAAAACACCACAACTATTTCTTTGTGAGAAGCATTTTTAAGTAAAAATTCATGCAACCACATTTATTTTAATGCTCAGCACATCCTGAAAATCATGTTTGTTGGTAAAATGAAGAAAAAAAAACAAGAATGAAAAACTTACTCAAAGTAGCTGTCTTCCTTACATTACAAATTGTAATCATGACTTTCGGTATTTAGTATGTTTAATACTTAATAAGTTAAATAATTAAGTGAAATGCATCTCTTCCCCACATTCAGTGAGTTTACTTGGACACTTGGGATATTAGAACATCAAACCAGTTCTGTTTTGTCCAAGGGAAGGCCAACACTTAGAATAAAATCCTTCATTACAAGTAAAATTCTAGTAAACAGCTCCAAAATTACATTCTTATATCTGAAAAGTACATTCTGATAAACAGTTACTGTATGTAGAGTTTTTATTCCCAGCTCAAAGTTTCAGTTTTCAGCCTGGGAAGAGAACTGCACTCATGATATAATCAGTTAGAAGTGAGATGCTACTGCACCAACACTTCACTCAACATAGCATGTTAAATCATCTTCTAGATTATTATACCCAGGAAATAGACTAACAGACTCCTGCCAAGCAGCTTCTATTTTTTTATTATTTACACTGTTTTTTACAAAACATTTGCCCTACCTATGTACTGTACACTTGCTGGGCTTTGATACAAGAAACCCAAAAATAGTTATGGGTAGGGAAAATTACGTTTGATATAACACAGTGAAGCTATGTGTCTCAAAGTTTGTGTTTTGCTCTCTACATTAAGTGCCACAGTACTAGACTCATCTTTATTGCCAATATAAAGCCATGTTTTCAGATGTCTGCTTTGTAATCAAGGTAGCGGTATGCAAGTGAATCTTCCAAATCTTCCTTACACCACCAGAACAGAACTTTCTAACACTCTTTAATGAGGCTATAAATATTTAGCAAACCAAGTGTAACAGCTTAGAGCATCTGTCTATCCTTGCCCAGGTTACATCATGAGTGCTTTCTCCATTGCTCCATTGGTTATGTCTGTTAGCCAGCTAGCCTTTGGGTGGGGAAGGGAACCAAGGATCATTAAGCTTTAATGACATCTATGTATGGAAACGAGTCCAAGTTTGTTGTAAGGGGGAAAAGAAACTAAGAAGGAATAGTTTTTGTCAATTTTGCAGTTTCTTGCAAATCTTGGTCTCAGGTGGGTGGAGATGGAGAGATCTGGAAGAAGCAGCAAAAAGAAGCAGAAGAGCTGAGGAATCTGAGGAAGTCAAAAAGAAGTTCTGCAGGAGAAAGACAGGAGCTTATTTCCGTACCAGGAAACTCCTAGGAGAAGGAACGACAATGGAATTGTGTCAACAATTCAAAATTGATGGAATGTGAGGTAGGGGCAATGAACCTGTCAAAGACTACAATGTAAATCAGAACTAGAGGAGTTAGGAAACTGAGGGAGGACGTGTAGAAACTTTAGACATGAGAAATTAGGCAACTAGGTGAATAAATATTTTGGAAACATGCATATTCTTAAATACTTTTAATATCCTTTTAATGTATCATTTACTTAGATCGGTAACTGTAAACAAATTAGGTCAGAAGAGCCTCTTTTCAGGATAGAGTTCTTTGAGATCATAAGAGGTCTTGCAAAATTAGTGATGGCTCCAGGACCCCACTTTCACACAGATAACCCTCACTAGGCAAGCACAGCTCACACACAAAGTAAGTCCTCCATAACCTAAGAAACTACTGCACACTGTCATGCTGAAGTGACACCCAGTAATGCTAACACAAGCCCAGCAGCTCTAACAGCTGGATTTTGGTATTTATCCAGAGAGAAGGCTAACTGCTGGCATAAAGGAAACTGCAAAGAACTTTATATCTTAAAGGAGAGGTGCTGAATTCAGAGATGGTGAAAAAAGCATGTGGCTGGTGGCTTTTCAGACTTCTTTCTTCAAAGGGCATCAGCAAGTGTTAAGTTTTATTTTTTAGTGATGCGGTCATTTGTCCTCAGAGAATGGGACTAAGACCAGAAGAGTCACTCCGTGTAAGCCACTCAACAAGTGGCAGATTGCTATGATTTCTGGACTGCACTGACCACTTCAAAGTTGAATACTATCCTTTCTGACTAGATATCAGAATCCTTTCCTATTTTAAAGCATGATTTACGTCTCTTATTTAGTCGCAGGCCAAAGAAAGACAGCCAGAATTTCATATTTGACAGTTAAGGGCTTTAGTATGAAGTGACTCAGTATTAATTACTGTGTACGAAAGCCTCAGTGTTGTGATTTATCACAACAAAAGCACCTCAATAAACAACAAAACTGGTGATGGAGAGACACCACACATGTTTGCCACTGCTGACATTCAATGAACAGGCTGGTTTACAGTTGGACAAACCCAACATTTAATAGGAAACAACAGTAGCCCACAGGAGCTGTATTTACACAAATGGATGAATTAGGAAGATTAATTAACATTCTGATGTGTCAGAGAAAGTAAAGTGTCAGGACAAGTACAGAGTAGGGAAAAAGATTAAAAGGTAAGAATTACTGTTTCTAGAAAAAACTAATTAGCAGCCAATTTATCACATTACAACTAGCAACCAAATTAACATCCCGAGGGTGGTTCTGACAAGCTGGAAGGGGAAAATTAAAGAAATCCTCTGAAAAAGATCTAGGGCAGTATTCTAGGTCAGTATGCCGAGAGCAGTAGTACTGTGGCGGGCTGGGCAGCAGTGGCACTGCAATCCCACAGCTGCCAATGGGTGTTGCTGTGGGCACAAATCCCACAAAGGAAGCAAGATAGGAAACCAGCTCTTTCAGCAGACTGACCTCAGTGGCAGAACAGCCCATCCTGTCTTCTGGGAGTCACTCAAGCTGACCAAGAGACATTAGATTCCCCCAGACAGACTCATTTTCCCAACCACGGCTGTAAAAACAACCGTTATTTTGGAGGAAAACTTACATAATCACAGAGATACTGTGATAAACATGGACTTTTATTCTTCAACTTGAAGTTGCAGCTGAGATTCTCCTCCCTGCGAGCAGGCAAGTGCTTGTTAATTTCTGTGAAGAACTTCTGTGCTTTTTAGCATATCAGCGCCAACAGCGCTGAGGTGGAACAAAGCTCCACTTTGACTACTTGAACCCACCATGATGAATGTTCTCGTACTCCCCAGTGATCAGGCTCCTCTGTCCTACAAACACGAGCGATGGGCCTTGACCATCTCCTTTCAGAACAGGCAGTTACAAAAACAAGGCAAATCAAGTATTCCAAAAAGACAGCTAAGGCAACTGTAGAGTAACTGGCTGTTAACGTAGTTTTAGGATACACAGAGGGAAGAAGAAAAAAAAAAACCCACAAGAAAAAGATGCCTGCAACCAGCACAGCCCCTGCCAGATGTGTATTTGTGTCTCAGTCCCAAAGGATGCCACTGTGTTTCTTCAATTACCTCCCCCGTACCCTTTTCTAAGCACATGTTAAATAAGTTTGTCACGTTACCCTGTATTTTAAACTCAAAATGACTGAACCAATTATGCTGCCATAAATAAAACTGTCAGAGTTAGCTAGGCAATCCCAAACTGGTTTTTTCCAAACTAAAAAAATTGCGATTTACCCTAGGGATCAGGCTAGATATGCCAGAATAAATTACAAGTATCTCTAGCCCAGAATAAACATTCCCGCAACATCCAAGCTAGCAATTACAAAATAATGAACTACTTCATTTTAAGGGACAAACATCAACTTATATCTACACAAAGGTATTTATTACTGCAACAAGCCTTCAGTTAAGACAAGCCCAAAGAAATGGTTAGAATGTCTAGAACACATTAGTCAACAACACAATATGCATAGCACAGGAGTCGAAAGAGTGTTTGGTTTGGTGTGCGGAAACATATCTGAACAGCTTTAAGAGTTCAGGAAGGAAAAGGAAGAGGAATCTGAATCAGTCTTAGAAGTGGTTGCTCATTCCCTTAAATGGAGCTCAAAGTGTTTGCTTATCCAGATATCCAGCATTTGAACAGCTAGTGACCAACGTGAGTCTCTAAAATCGTTTTTTTTTAAATTCATCTGATGAGCCTGCAACAATGTATCATTCTTAGCAAAGGTACTACTGGGGGAATTCACATCCACAGGCAGAGCAGCCAATGTGAGATCAAAATTTTTAAATTAGTTTACCAGTATTTTTTGAATAGCACCCATTGCTTATACACGCATTGCATTTGTGCCTACAGTTTTTCCTCCAGCTGTGTTACTTTTGAACAAACCTCAAACATTCTGGGAGCTTACCAATCAATTTAAAGTAATAGACAAACATGAGGATATTGACACAAGTCATTTTGCTTCCTCATTTCCAGGTTTTGCATATTTGTCAGTTCCTCCATTTAATTTTGATACCACACCCAGGACTAATCTTCCAAGACTGGAGACCTAAGTGAAAGATGGAAAGCAAGCTTACACAGAATAAAGAGAACTTTGAAAGTTACTTGCTTGTATCTCTCAACAGAAACATGACCAATTACATATTTTGTATTTCACAGTCTATAAAAAATAGGCACTAAACATAAGAAGGCAGATGTACATCTCTTCACCCTTGTGCTTGAAGACCAGAGCCTGAATATACTACACTGGTCATTCCCTCTAAAGGCGCAACTGCATTATCCACTGGCTCTCTGCACGCTCAGCATCACAGCCACTGCTGCTTCCCTGTTGCAGAAGCAAAGCTCCTATAAAATACAACTAAAAATGCTTCTTTTAATTCTCCCTTGCTAAACAGACCAGGGTATTCATGGCGAGTTCCTACCGTGCATGCTTTACACACCCTGTAGTTACTAGTAACCAGCTACTGAGCTACAATCCATTTAATGTTCTTGGGACCAATGACATGGGGAATTCCTTGCTCAGTAACTACCTTATTAGTCAAACGCAAGGTTCCTCCACTGCATAAAAAAGGTCCAAGTCAAAAATGGACAGAAAACTGAACTATTTAACTGTCTCATTCTTCTCAGGTCTCAAAATCCCCCAAATTTCCTGAGAAAACAGAAATTTGAGGTTTGGAAAGAGAACATTAAAAGCCACTAAGAAGCATCATAGTTGCTTAAAAATAGGCAACTATGATGTATGCTGTAAACCACACACTTCATTACACACGCTATACATCTGTTACAGTAAGACCCACCCCTAGTGCAAACACCTACCAAACATACCATCAGCAAGAGTCAAGAGATGAAAACTGGGAGATACAAAGTAGAGTTCAACAGTTGGAAGACCTGTCTGTGTAATTAATATTAACAATTACTAGGGGAACAAAAGCAGACATTGCCTATTCAGAACCAAAAGTACTAGGAAGTACAAAGGGACTTTCTTTACTTCTTAAAATTTATTCCGCAAAACAGATAAGCATATTAGCTCAAGTCTCAGAAATCACTGCAAATGCAGAATAATCTCTTACAAAACTAGAAATACAGACCAATAAAAGTATTGGCTTAGAACAAAATATTTATTATTTAAACAGCTTGACCACACCTCATGATCTGTTATTTTCTTAAGTACGCCTTGCGTTGATAAGCACAGGGTTGCACGCATGTTTTCCACTTACCACTCTGGCTTTCAGATGGCAAATTTTCCCTGTTCTAGAGTTCAGTACTCTTTACTACTTCTTATAGTCTGCTGAACCTCATACCTTTCCATACACATTTCTAATGCCATAATATTACCTCTGAGCTGTTTTGAGCATAAATTTTTGCTGTGAAAATTGAGAGAAAAGGAACGATATGTATTTCACATGCTAAGCATCGATAAAGCTGAAGATATCTACCTCATACTCCACTGAAAAGCTGCTCAGCTCACACAGCTGCTCAAATTAGAAATTTTCCAAGTTACTTCCAAAGTTGTCTTCAATATCAAGGAAAATTTTTTTGTGTTGGTTTGATTTTTTCCTGCTAGTAAACAAGACATCCAAACACACCAAAACTAAACACTGTTGATAAATGGGAGCAGTTTTTACAGTTTCCAATTGATAACAAACATTTTTGTGTTTGAGCAATCACATGGTATGTTCCATTGACTGAATTAAGTACCCTTCTCTCCATGCAGAAAAAACAGCAAAATTTAACGTCCCAATCCATTCTTCATAAGAAAGTTTTCGTCAACCATCCAGTGGTCTAGCAACACATTACTGGTTGCTTTGTGTTTTAGATGCATAGCAGTATTCATACAAAACTTACTAGTTTCTTTTTCCTTAGCTAGAAAATTAAAGTTTCATTTTCAAGTTTGAGAACTTCTGTAACTAAATTAACTGCCACGGTGCATTCAATTTGCATATTCCAGATGACAATAATAATGTGTGGTTACTGCAATCTTAATAAAGTTACACTTCCCCAGGAAGAAAGATTTTAATCTGTATTAAATATTATTACTCCAAACAAAGCCTGGAGCTCTCATTCACTTTCTGTAGGTCACATCTTATCAAGAAAAGCAAATTCATTCCTAGAAATGACCTCTGCTCAGGATAAGAAGCTTGAAAGCAGTTATTTTTAATGCTGACAGATTTGCAGGAAAGAAAAAGAAGTAGAAAAGAAAAATTCACATAGAAGTTTATTCATCATTTATGACACCATGAGGACCCACCACAAGTTACTTACATTTGCCTTTTATAAAGCCAGATACAATTATTTTCTCAGTGAGTTAAATCGCCTGTGAGCTGATTTGTTATGAAGAACTAAGCCTTTTTAATTTATCAAACCCCTTACTACAAAAGAATTCAAGCCATTTCTGGATGTGAATGAGATTGCATGAACAAATTTCAATACTTTTTTTTCCAATTTCTGGATAATCTCCAGATTTTGAAGTTAGACAGCCTGATAAGCAAGCATCTAATCTAAAGCACCATCTACACTTTTTGATAATTAAACTGTCTTTCAGTTCCAAATTAGTTCTTGGCTTCTCTGTCATTTCACATTGTCTCACTAATAAATCTGCAAGTAACCATCTTATCTTGATTTCTGACCCAAAACAGATGAGATTCACTAATCTAGCCTGCCTCAGTTTTAGCCGTGACACCAGAACAGAACAATGCTCTCTCTGAAGGTAAATCACCATTTCAATGGGCGTATTTTCCATATTTTTCCTGTTTGCAAACAGATGAAGAATGTTATTTGGTTTAAACTCCTCCTTTGAATAGGACATGCTGTCACTAGACTGCCCAAAATCTCCTAATATCATTCTCCCAGCCGCCAAATGAAGAATCTGTAACTCAGAAAAGTATGTAAATTGGGTTTTTTTCTTAACATGACTAGTGCAAATTCCTTTATGTGTTTTCTGAGGCTCCTGGTGTTTTATTAATGTGAACTGCAGTGAGCCATCACCATGTTGGGCTGTATCACTTTACTTGTACAGCCTTCCGCTACCTCATGGATCAAAGCTTGTAGTAACACTGATTGCAGCATTGTTCCCTTGAGATACAAGCTTATTGACTTTACATCCAGAGGAACTCTGTATTTATACCATCCCATCAGTTTTTGAATTCATTAGACTTTAAACATAAAATCTATAGTCACTTTTTTTCAAGGCTGTTTTTAATCTTTTAATATTCAAATAACACACTGAATTCCATGTAATCATCTTTTGAAACCCTTTCTAAAATTTAACACATACTTTTAGTATGTCTTCTGTTACATTTTAACAATATTGTTCTAACAAAAATTAGTAACTTTGCTATTCATTTCATAAACATCCTTTAGACTAAAAGCTGAGGTTCAGCTCTGGGATATTACACAGGGAAAAAAATGTTTTAATCAAAACTTTAACCTAGAGGAACTGGGAGGGGGAAGGAAAAGAGGGGACACAAGCCAGAAATAACTGTTTAATAATAATAATTAACATTTCTAGGAGAAAAAAGTCCATTACATCATAGCTTCTGCAAAATAACCATAGTATGTTCCTTCGCTTATCATCTGCACCAGGCTGCATGTCAAGGATGCAATAAGGTTTTAAATATAATGCTACCAGTAAAGCATTCTTTGCCTTAGTTTCCTCTTGTGGCCACATTTGTCATCACCTTTACAAACTTTAAAAGAGATGTGCTTGTGGGGCATTTAAAGGAGATGAATACATCATATCAGTGACACTAGGAGAGGTAGTAGAGCTGAGGTTAAAATAGAGGCTGAAGAATAAGAGGGGAAAAGTTAAGAGAAGAATGGAGGCAGGAAGTGAGACAGATTTTCTTCCTCTTCCTTCTGAAGTCCTAGACTTTTTATAACTGGTTTCAAGTGGATATAAGGAAAATCTTTGTCATCATGAGGCAGTCCAGCAGTGCCAAATGTTGCTCAGGAAAGTTGTGCAGTCTCCCTAACTGTTAAGTTTTCCAGACTACCAACTGGATAAAGCACCAAGTAACCTGGTCTCAGCTCACAACTTATCCTGACTCAAGCAGAAAGTTGGATGAGAGACTTTCTGAGGTCCCTTTCACCCTGAATACGCTATGATTTATTCTGAGCTCTCAAGCTGAGTTTGTGACTAACAGTTCTGAACTATGCATAGAAAGAAAAGATAAAACAACCCCAAAACTGTCAAATAAATTCTGAAGAAACCTTTTACTATGTTTACGGTCTCCCTGCCTGTTGTCATGTTCAGAAGCAATGTTACAGGTAACTCGTTTGATCTTCAAAAGGAGGAAGAAAAATTACTATTCAGTACTCCTGTGAAATTCTGTTACCTTTAAAAGCTATCTAATTGTACATTTTGTACCCAGCTCAGATAAGACTAGAGTGAATATAACTTCTATTTAAATGAAGACAGACTTGTCTAAATAAAGCCTGAAGCTCTTGTGTTCTTCAGAACAGTCCTTTACCTGAGCCCTACTCTCAGAGGGAGAAGAGGGGATTTTTGATGAGCCACTAGAATTAACAGCACTTCCTCGTCTTGCTCAAGCACATCCACCTGGACTGCAGACCCTACTGTTGGTGGCAGTATTGGTATCCAAAATGTTCAGCAGTCTAACTCCTGAATGTTTCCCTAGGAAATCAGAAAGATATGCCCCACAATACACACTCCCCACCCAAAGCCAAGTCAAAATATGAACAGTAGAAAGGTATATTCTGCTGAGGAAAAAAAAATAAATCAAGGTTAAAAGTGAGCTATCTGGGAAAGAATAAATGATGATGACTACATCTGTCATCTGAAACACACTAGGACAGACTGCAGGTAAAAAGTAAATAATGAGTGCCTCCAGAAGTTCTTTAAGTTGCATTAAAAGATAAAGATGATGTTGTGGTCCAGCCTCAGGTGGCATCTGAACACCCTGGGCTGCTCGCTTCCCTCTCAATCCCCACAACTACATCCCTTGGCAGCATGGAAGGAGAACAGGCAGAAAAAAAAAAGCAAACCAAGGGGTGGGGGAAGGGCAATTTGCTGGGACAGCATGGAGAGGGGAAACAACAACAATGGGACTTAAGACAGAATACACACAAAGCACTTTACCAACCCAACAACTGACTACACATCCAGCCTGCACTCAGACCATCCTGGAGCTGTCCCTACCCAACCAGCCCCCTTTTACTGGGGGCATGACAACGTGTGGTATGGAAAACACCTTTGGAAAGGTAACTCTGTCCTAGCCCAAACTAGGAGAGGTAAGTAGAAGTAAAAGTTTCTAGAAAGTGCAAAACAAGCAGAAGCACAGCCTTAGTGTGGAAAAGAATAGCCCCTAAACACCCAAAAAGTGGATATAATCACTGCTATATTTTAAGTATAAGACTGAGTAACAAACCCCAGCAGGCAGCATGCAACAGAGCTAAAACCAGACACCCAGACTGGACAACCAAACAGAAGAACCTTCTTCCACCTCATTGCATTATAGTTATAAGCGTGCTCTCTCTCCTCCAAGATAAAAAATTAAAACAAAAGTAACAAAAAGAAAGCTTTATAAATGCTTATAAACACTTGAGAGGTGGGTGTCAGAAGGATGGGGTCAGTGTTTTTTCAGTGGTGCTATGACAGGACAAGGGGCAATGGGCATAAACTGCAACATAGGAAATTCCACCTAAACATGAGGAGGAACTTCTTTACTGTGAGAGCAGCAGAGCACTGGGACAGGCTACCCAGAGAGGCTGTGGAGTCTCCATCTCTGGAGATACTCAAAACCTGCCTGGATGTTGTCCTGTGCAGCCTGCTCTGGGTGATCCTGCTCTGGCAGGGGGATAGGACTAGCTGTTTTTTTGGAGGTCCTTTCCAAGACCTATCATTCTATGATTCTGTGAAAACACATGAAAAGAATGCCTATCATTTAAAAACTATCAATAGAACCAAAATGCCCGATATATACAGAGAGTGGAAGGCAGAAGTTACTTCACTTCTGCTTTATCAGAGACATGTAAATATTTGTAATACTAAATAATACAAAGTTTAACTTCCCTTTAAAAAAAAACCCAAACAACTCGCTAACAAAAAAAAGCCACCCCAAACCCCAACAACCCCTCCTATCACACGAAGAGCAAGTCGGTTCTATGAAAAGGTAGGGATAAAAATCTTCACAAGATATTGGAGCTGGACATGGAGGAGCTGAACCTTTTTCTTCGCATACAAAGAACTGCACATTTGGAAATCCCTACTGATACAGCTCTACAGAGACTGAGATGTTACACAGCCCAGCAGTACAGGGCGGGTGCGGGGGACGCAAATCTCACTTTCTCTTCTTCCCAAATCACTCCTCCATGAAAAATTAGCATTCCACATCTACATTTTAAGTTAACAATAGTTAGAAATGAACACTATCTACCAGGTCATTAGTGAACTCCTCTACCAAAGCAAAAGTCCATCTTGCAGTACACAACAACATACTTAATCAGCCTAGTTAAGGTATCTGTCACTAGCACTTTCCAGGGATGATTGTCACATATCCCACTGGAAAGAGCTGTGTTTAGTCCAAATATTCTGTAGTGGCAGGAAAAAATTTAAAAGTTTTGTTCTTTGTAGCACAAAGAACAGTGTTTCTTCCTGCTTCACACTGCCGCCATCTTACAGCAACCTCCACAATCCCACAGGTGAAATTCTTCCCTGCCCATTTTTTCTCTCACACAATGTATTTCGAGGGAGGACTGATAAAAGCCACACAGCTTGTGCAGCACTTTCCACTACAGCAGCTCTATCTATTGAGTCAATACTGACCACCCAAAACAAGAGATGATTCTAGAGACCATTATTTCATGAGACTCGGAAGTCTTGGAGAAGCTGGTAACACTAATTATAAGCAATTACTGGGAGACAAATAGAATGAGAATTCGAAATAACTTACAGTTCAAGAGCCCTCAGAAACAAGAAAGCAGGTGTAAAAATAAAATAGGGTTTACAGAGTCCATAACTCCTGAAAATGTTTGTGTAGAGTAAATATAGCTCAGCCAAATCCTACTTAGACCTCCCTCCATACACAGATAATGAAAACCTTGGAGTTGAAGGTATGAAAACTACACTGTGGCGGTGCTGGGTTTTCACCAGACTGCTCTTCACAATAAATTAAAGGTACCTATCCAACTAAAGCTCCAGCACACTCTGCCTTCAACCCATTTAATGGGGAAGGTGAGTCTCAATTAACTTGCACTTTTAGTCCTGTAATGTCACTTCTTTCAGCTGAACATTTATCCCGACCCCGCTCACATCAGTGTGCTGTGAGCAACAGTGTTTACTTCCATTAGGTCTTGGTGGCACCTCCCGAGCAATTGGATTTCAGAGATGACTGATGCAGCACAAACTCCCTGCAGTGCCTTAGCAGAACCCTAAAATACAAACCAGACAGTGAAAACAAATTGTCAACTTGCTTAAAATGAGCCTATGCCCTCGGGATCAAGGTGAGGGGTAAGCACGGTAATAGAGATTTGTCCCATTCCTATCCTACATTGAAACAATAAACCTGATTTACTAAGATTAACCTTCAGAACAAACCCACGCAGTTTAAACAAGATATGCAAACTACCTAGGAATATGCAAATCAAGCCATTGTGGAATTTGCATAAATTCCGAAGGAGAAAAGCTATGAGACATTGCGCACTTAATCCTCATGCTGTCTCCCCTGGCAGGCAGAGAGAAGGCCCTGTCCAAATCATCGCCAAGCTCAGCATTATTAACAGCCACCCATTTCGACACTTCTGTGGAGAGGGTTTCCATGGTTAACATTAATATCTACGCAGCAAATCATTTTTATTTCGTTTTTCTAGTGCAGTAAACCCCTATGTCTCAATTACAAATGCTTCACGATGTTGCGAGCCTCACATTCCCAGACATTATCTCATAGAAAAGAAATAAAAAAGGAAAGACAAGAGAGTGTAGGAGAGGAAAGAGGTTACTTACTGCAGTTACTTACTGCAGTTACATATTTCCATGTGCTGTTACAGCATTTAGCTGAGTGGAACCTACATCTTTAACGGCTAACATAATACCACTACCAAAAGTTATAAAAGCACTTCTGTTCCCCTTGGTCCTGTCTGAACAGCCACCACAGACAAAGTTAGTTTCTAGCATTAGAGACATTTATTTCTGAGCTGCCCAGCCTACCTGGCCCAAACTAAAGCCTTTTAACCTCTACTTCCTCAAGGGGACACACCTGATGGAAAAAGTATTCCCTGAGAAGAAATACAAAGTCTACAAAAAAAAAAAAGCCTAATATGGTATGTCAAAGAAAAATAATTCAGTGTTTGTCTGAGCAGAGTTAATTTCTATCCCTGTAACATTAAAACTTTAGTAACATGGCTTTCTTCAATATGTAGAGGACTGCATCACTAAGAAATTCTGTTTCCAGCCATTAAGCATATGCAGCTCAAGTAAGATCTTTGCATTCCCAGGGAGCTTTCCCCTGTCAAACAAGCCTAGCACAAAGTCGTGTATTACAGGGAGAGTATTTATTTGCCCTGTGCATAATGAAATAAAATTCTCAGTTATTTAAATGTCAGCCAATAGGAACTCACACAGTACCTATGAACACAATAGATAGATGCATTTGATTTAAAATTTTAAAAGTTCATTCATTAGTGAAATCTGAATATGAAAATGTGGAGTTCATGCTAAGAAATTAAGTAGAAGCATTCAGCTGAAGGATCAGAGAACCCAATTATTCAAACGGAGACTCACATTGCTGAATGCCTACGCTTCTAATTTGGAAAATAAGGAAATGCAAATAGCATCCCTTCCAGGAAATATTAGATTGTTTCCTGCAGTTGAAGAACAAAAATCAAAATGAGTATGGTAAATCTAGCACTGAAATCTGAAATTCCTATTTTATTTCTCACAGTATTGAGCCAAGCTTTAAGAACCCAGGTACGTTTCTGATTTTGTAAGTGGGCCTGGGACACTGCGCATACATTTGATTCTGCTGAACATGAAATTTCTCAGGGAAGATGCAGTAAATGCAGTCAATAACTCACCAAAAGAAACAATCTGCACAACAGAACTCTGTCCCACTTTCCAGCTGAATTAGGTTAGCTCAGCTGCCAGCCAAGCAACAGGGAGACTGCCTGGCACAGAAAATGTTCCTCACCTGTCTTCAGCGTATAACAGTCAAGCCAAAATTCCATAACTTAAAGAAATTACATCTATAAAAATAATGTTTTTAACACTACAGCTGACAGTGCCACCATTTTATGAAATGCCCAGAAAGCATTTCAAGCATCCTCCTAAACGACAGCAGTAACACATAACGCCAGTGAGAGTTGTACTATATGCATTTATTAATATATCATTTAAATAAATTGCAGATACAAATAGAGACATGATTTATTTTAAAATCTATAAACCTGGTTGTATTAACAGAAAGCTTTTACCACAGCATAAAGTTGTAGACTTCTGGAATACCAGTGAAGGGTTACACACCACAAAGCACTGAGAGTGCAGAGCAGGTACAGCATTACCTGCAGATTGTGTCAGAACTACTGCACCATCATCAATCGATCTTGCAATCTCACCACCACTGAAACACAATTTACAATTCTGCTCACAAACCAACCAATCTATGTCTGTTTATATCAATCACTGAAGGCAGGAATAAGACATGAAGTACTTCATGTCGCAAAACATTTGAGTCCTTCTAATAAGAGAAATCAGTTTGCTAATCCTAGGAAAATGGAAACAGCTGCAGTATAGAAAACATGTCTCTGTTATTTCCTACTATATAGTAGAGCTATATGAAAGATTTTATTCAACAGTGTGCTGTTTCAGTCCCTGAATAGCTGGGAAAAAGTCACCTAGGTTAAGCATAATTATTCACTTCAAACCCTGTCCTTCAACACAGAAACGTATAAGCTTAAAAATAACTAATTAGTGCTAGGTTTGGCATGCTTTAGGCAGTCAGTTCCCTATTAATTATCTAAATAATTGCATATACTTTCTTTTCAACAATGCATGGCATAAGAAAGGTAAGACTGGCAAACTACCTGATCCAAGCAGAGAGCTAAAAATGCTTGCTACACTAGTTTTTATTCAGATGCACACGCTTACTATTTGCAGTTGTCTATTTCATATCACTATTAGAGTTTTAACTATGAGCATCGTATAGCACTGATGAAGTGTTTTCAAAGTGAAAGACAGTAAATAAGCAATAAAGCTTGCCTGAGCATATCATCACAGTTCTCTGCTCTCATGACAGCCCACCTGGAGTACTGTGCCCAGCTCTAGGGTCCCCAGTACAGAAAAGTCCATAGGAGGACCAAGAAGTTGATCAGGGACTGGAGCACCTCTCCTATGAAGAAAGGCAGAGAGAGAGTTGGGCTTGTTCAGAGAAAACTCTGGGGATACCTCATTACAGCATACCAACACCTAAAAGGGTCCTACAGGAAAGTGGGAGAGGGGCTGTTCAGCAGGGAATGTAGTGATAGAACAAGGGGCAAGGGCTTTAAGCTGAAAGAGGGTAGGTTTAGATTAGACGTTAGGAAGAAATTCTTTACTATGAGGGTGGTGAGGCACTGGAACAGGATGCCCAGAGAAGTTGTGGAAGCCCCATCCCTGGAAACATTTAAGGCAAAGTTGGATGGGGCTTGGGCCCAAACACTCTGAGGGACAGTGACTCCACCACCTGCCTGAACAACCCATTCCAATGCCTAACGACTCTTTCTCAGAAGATATTTCTCCTAATTTCTAACCTGAACCTCCCCTGGCACTATTTGTAGCCATTCCCTCTTGTGCTATTGGTACTTATCCGTGAGAAGAGGCTGACCCCCAGCTCACCACAACCACCTTTCAGGTAGTTGTAGAGAGTAATAAGGTCTCCCTTCCTCTTCTCCAGTCTAAATAGTCCCAGTTCCCTCAGCCGCTCCTAAAACTTGTGTTCCAGACCCTTCACCAGTTTCGTTGCCCTTCTCTGGACACACTCCAGGGTCTCAATGTCTTCCTTGTAGGGAGGGGCACAAAATTGAACACAGTATTTGATGTGCAGCCACAGCAAAGCTGGGTGCAGAGGGATGTTCACCTCACTGATCATGCTGGTTATGCTATTCCTGATACAATCCAGGATGCTGTTTGGCCTTTTACTCCTCTGCTCTAAGTGTTTCAAAAGGACAGAAAGCCAAGTCAGAAATGTCAAGGGAATATACCTGCTGACTGTGGACAGGACATCATGGAGGCTTTCCCACACCTGCTATGCTTTAAGCATCCAACCTATTGTTTCGAGAAGCTTTTCACAGAAAGCTGTGTTTTCTCTCTCTTACCACATTAATGCAGAGGAGAACAAAAGCAAGTAATCTGAATATGTAACTGGAAGTTTCTGGGAGATTAATCATTATTTTTTTATTCAAGTCAACTTCAAACCCATTTGTTTAACACATCTATTACTGCAGAGTGATGCACCTGTATTTTGAAATGGTCTTTTTAGCACCAGCCTCCACTGCCAACAGCATGAGTGACAGAAACTCTTATTCAACTTAAGACATTAGATGTTCCCTATACAGCTGATGACATTTCTGTAGTTTCCCGATTTCTTCATCTTCCTAACAGTAAAAAAGTTCCCTGTCTTAGATCAAGCTCTTAGTGATAAAAGAGTATAATTTAAAACAATAAGATTTGACAATCAATGATTTCTGAGAAGAAAGCATATATGCTTTCAGACACTGTTAAAGACTACTACCATACTGAAAGTGAGCATACTTTAAGACCCCTGTACTCCCTTCACATACACATTTGACAAATATTAGAAGAGCATCAGGTCTCTTACAAACATTGCTACACATTCATTATAATCTAAGATATACAAGAGCAAAACTTTCAATCATGGTCTAAATACTATGCATTCCTTCTGCTTTCTCAAACCAGTACCCATTTGATTTCCTTTGATACTGAAAGAAGAAACACAAAGTTTAAGAAAAATAAATCTCTGCTGCAACACTGCTTAAAACAGTTGTGTTCTTCCACCTTCCTTTATCCAAATTCTTCTTGACAGTTGAAGAGGGTAAAGTTTACATATGAAGATACTACCGCTTAAAAGATTTTTTTTTCTCATCTTAAACTACCTGCATTTTTTTGCTTCTTCATCAATACTAAAAGGCTGCTGGCACTCTGATTTGCTGTCTCTGACCAGACAGGTACTTAGAAACCTGTCCTATCCCAGCTAGTATTACTACTATAGTCATCTTTCACAATAGCTCACCTAAAGACTTGGTGGAAGAGGCTAGTTGCTTCCTCCTAAAAATCAATTCCTGTTTATCAACTCTCTATTAGAAACCTCAGGAAATTCCTCAACTTCCTGTTTTGGAGTGCAAAGAGAAGGTAGTATTTTATCAGAAACAAAGACAAATGATTGTACACAAGAATTGGAACATATGCTCAAAATTTCATTAAGTATCACATATAACATAGCTGATAATACATTAGAAAGTAATTGGAATTTTCAAATTCAGAACAATTGTGATCTTCTAATACAAGGAAGAAGTAGAAACATCAGCTACTCTTGGTAGTAGACATTAAAACCTGTACCTAAATCTTTCAAGACTGCAGTCTTACTGCTGAAGGTTCATTTAAAAAAAAAAAAAAAAATCTAAGATTGTTAGGGGGCTGACACTAAACCCGTTAACAGGATGCACAAATAACTGAGCTACAGTTAAGTGGATTTTTCAGCTAATTTCTTGTCATTTGGGATTGAGTCATGAAAAGATAGTTACGACAGATTTTTTTCCCCTATACAGGACAGGGGAATTTGACCAAGGAGATCACATACTTTCAAAAACCTGCAAACAACATTAACTTTTGCTGTTCCCTAGTGTCCCGGTTCTGGCCAGGCCAGAGGTAAACTCCCCAGGCAGCCAGCACAGGTGAGCTGAGTTAGCCCAGGCTGTTTCCATACCACCTGGCATCACTTTCCCATAAATGGGGCTTAGTTGGGGAGCAGTACCCCTGGGTGCCTCCAGGGGAGTCTGAGTGTGGATGAGGCATCTGGTCAGTCCTCATATTGTGCAGCACTCTTACCAGGTCAGTAAGGTACTCTGCATTATCACTGGGTATGAGTGTAATTTGCCACAGGCTGTTATTGTCCCCCTTTCATGGTGATTTTGTTAGTGCACTGTCCTTATCCCACCCCATGGATGCTCTGTCTGTTTCTCCTGCAAGAGTGAGCGAGCAGCTCATAGTGCTCAGCCGCTGCTTAGGGCTGAACCACTACACCTAGACTGTCAGAGATGAATTCACAGAAATCTGTGTGCTACAGACATCACAGCAATAACTTAATTGAAGTATCAGAAAAGGGTAGAAAGGGTAAAAAGACTTGTACACTCTGCAAGGCTATTCACCCATTCATTTTTTCTGTATTGATCAATTGCTATCTTTTTCAACTGAGCACTACGCTCGTTCAAACATCCCATTCACTTAGTACTCAATAGGAATAACATACCCCATAGTTCACTACCATTGATCTGTTGTAGATTAAATTAACAGTCATCATGCAATTAATGGAAAAATTGATACACTAACACTGGAGCAGCGAGCAATGATAGTTTCCAATTGGACCTTTGATATAATCCAACAATTCTAGTGAGTCATTTGTTGTAGGATGTACTGTGCCTTCACTGGACTCAAGAGCCAGCAGTGCAGCTTTATACAAGAGATGCTTTACAAGCAACAGAGAGCTTTGTTTATATAAATAATTTACTTTTATCACATTACAGTATGTGATGCTTTCATGTCATGCTCGAAACAAAAGGCATCCAAGTTTGCCCTTCCAAGAACTAAGCCATGAGCAGCAAGTTGCTTTTACATAAATCTGCAGTGTTCTCATTTTGATTTATCTGTTCTGCATGGAGATATGTAAATCAGGATAGGCACTTCACATCTATGATCTTCCCAGTGTTAATTACTCCCATGTGCTGGCAGTGAGTGGCTGCAGCTACTAAATGATCACACATTTCAGACAGGAGGTTGATTATGCCATTCTTACTGCTTTTTGTCCCCACAGGATTCCACACCAAGGACAGCTCCAGACCCTATCCTATAAAATTAAAAGCTCTACTGGGAAGGAAAACCGGCACTCTATCTCTGTGGATTGAGTCAACACACAAAGTAGAGAAGGTAGTCAATACATGCAAACAAATGGAAGGGGAGCCATATAATTTTTGGTCAATGTGGTTTGTTGTGTTGAGCAGAAGTACATTACTTGAGGAGGGCTGTGTACAGGACAAGGTGTCCACTACACCTAGTTTTATAGCTTCAAGTATTAACTGAAGTACACCAGGGAAAATGGAGCATCTTGTCCCCCCCTACTGACCAGACAGATTGAGGAGCAAAGGCATCCCGATTACATCCTGCCTTTACCGCAACTCCAGGAACCTTTCAATCCATAGTCCATCTTTTACCCCCAGATGAATCTCTTAAATTTAATAGCTCAAGTGAGAAACACCAAATTATTAAACATTTACACCTCAGGCAAAGAAAAGATGTAGACAAGATGTAATTCTAAAAATAGGAGACGAGAAGGCCATTGGAAAGTATGTCTATTATGCTCAATTACAATCAATGGATGATTTAAACTAAATTTATGATGAGTAACCATTACTTGGATAATTACTGCATAGCAGATGTTACTTCAGTTTAAGCAATAAATTACTTCAGGTTTTGGGGAAGTTTGTTGGGGTGGTTTTTTAAAATTGGGGCGGGGGGGAGGTGTGGTCTGGTTCTTTAAAAAATGTGTTGCTTCGCTGCAGGACAGTTTTCAGTCTTTGCAGCTGCTCCACATGCCTGTAAGTGTACTATATATACATTACATAATGTTTTCTACCCCAGCAGGAAGTACCCCAGAGGAGGAGAGAAGCCTACCCTGAGTCTGACTAGCAAGCATGAGGAACTGTAAGAACTCAGCTGACTTCAGCTTAAATTACTTGAAATGCTTCACAAAGTTGTGTAACACAGCCAGTATCAGTTCTCTGCAACTGATCTCACTTCTGACCTCTATCTCAATTGCTTACCATCCAAAGACTGAATAATTAGTTTCTTTTCTTCAAGGATTTTCAGCCTGATGCAGAAGGAATCCCATATCTACACTGCTTTCTAAATCCTTACTTAAATACTCACTGAAAAGCCTCATAAGGCTGTGGCTTCTCTACTAGCTGTACTAAGGACCACAGCCCTGAGAGTTTCTTCTGTAATAATACAGTAGGAAAGGCAAGCACACCTTCCACCATATTTTTCATTTTGATTGTTACAGGCATATTGTAAAACATCTTGCTGGATACAGTAACTAGATTATATTTATGGGTATTTTGCACAGGGAAATTGCAAGACTATATCAGGATTCCCCTCCCTCCCAAAAAACCCCCACTGAGGACAAATAAACCAAGAAAATTTTGCTTCCAGATAGTTAACTGCAAGCAGAACAAGTGGAAGTCACACCCAGTATGAGAAAGACTTTATACATGTATACAAACAAAGAACAAGGTGAAATTAAAGAAGCAAACACATTCAAATGGAGTTTGCACCTTACATGTTATTGCAGAACATTGAAGTGTGTGCAATGCTGAACTACCATTACTGGAATATTACTTCTGAAGTGATTATTCCCTGAACACTCTAGTTAGAAGGTAAAATAAATTTCAAGGATTTTGTTCTACACCTCTAGGCTCGTGACCAATAAAAAGTGGCAAAGCAGCTCATGTTAATGGATTCTTAATTAGTCTGGGACGCACAAAAGAAATTTAACATAAGAGTAACTTCTAATTCTAACTTTAAAACACCAGAGAGCTCCTCAAACACAACTGCAGTAATGTCTGTTGTAGTGTCACAGTAAATGAAAGCTGGAGATTGAGTTGTACTTGTGGTGTTCTCTTCTGCAAGAAGGGAAGACAGAAGGCAGAATGCAGGCCCCATTTTATTAACCAAACCTAAAAATAAAGTTACTTTACAAGTATGTCAAATAAATAAGTCAGATCTATATATGTATTTATTGATGCTTAAAATACAAAAATATGAACAAAACCCTCTTAAGTTTCTCCAATAAAAGGAACCACCCATAGTAAATAGAGAGCAGTAGGTCCCATTATTGCCCCATAAGCCATCCAAGCACAAGCACTAAGTGTCTGAATACAACCCTGAATAGCTTAGGGTTGCACCTCCCTCTGCAATAGCACATTTAACATTTCTGGGCTTCAAATTAGTCTGGAACCCTACAGAAACAGTGCATTTACATGGAAGCCTTTTTAAAAAGGCC